>APFE030418782.1:0-37760 GCA_000404065.3 Pinus taeda
GAAAGTGATATTTTTGCTTTTTCATGATCAAGTCCAACGGTTCTTGCCTTGTCATACCCAGGGCTCTTGTATCCTTTAGGGGCATCATTTATGGCAGAAACCATTTCGTGCCAATAAGGTGAGCGAAGAACATTGAATAGTATCCCACATGCATAGAGAAACCTGTAAACCTTTGAATCCACATCATTCCTACACCCCTCACCAAGGAACTCTGATATGGTTCTACGCCTTAAAGACGATGACCCTGCATATCCACTGCCTTGGGAGGATGCTGAAGGAGTTCTTTGTGATTGTGGTTGTGAGCTTGGTTCAAAGAAACCCCTTGATTTTTTTGATTTGTATTGGGCTTCCTCCTCTTCCCTTATGTATTTGGCTCTACCCGTTGCTAACACCGCTGGACAAGTTTTGATTCCTATTTGTTTGTCTCCATCCCATGGCCTTTTCCCGCAGGTGTTTTCTGGCACGGGGATATGAACCTGTGTAATCATTGTTGCAATGGGGGCAATGGAATTTAGTGGTTCCACCCCCTATCCCTGTTTCAGCCCTGTTAACATATTTCCACAATGGAGTTTGGTCTTGTTTAGTCTTTTGGGAGTCATGTTCACCCTCCTCCAGCTCCTCCTCACTGAGGTTTTCATCATTTCGACTTTCTCTAGCTTCTTCATCCCCCTTTTCATTTTGGCCCCTCCGTTTCAAAAGGACAAGTTGGCCCCACCATGAAAGGGTGTGTCACTTGAGCAAATTTACACCCATTCAATCAGTGTATATATACATGATGTGACACTTCATTTTGCTCAATTCATTCATCATATCTTCTCTCTCCTCAAGGCTGCTTGGAAGCTAGAGTGTAAGTGGAAGCGGGAGTAGGCAGTGACAATTTTCATAAGCTTTCGGGTGGGGATCGAATCGGGAGCGAATTTTATATAATATATATTTTGATGCATATATGTCAACAAAAGCACGCAAAATGATGAATTAGTTATAAAAAGCATATACCATCAATCGTCTAGTAGACGTGGGATCATCAACATGGGATCCCACTACATGGAATCATCAACATGGGATCAACATGGGATCCCACTACATGGGATCATCAACATGAGCTACATAGGCTCAGATTCTTAGGACTCCTTTGCAACCTTAGTAGTAGTAGTAGTAGCAACAAATCTAGATGTCAAAACTACAAATCACTGATCAACATGACCACTTATGAAACTCATCATTGATTCAACACTCCTAGAAATGGGACCATCAACAAGAGCTACATAAACATCATCTAGCTCAAAGTTTTCAGATTTGGATTGCTCAACGTTATAAGTAGAAATTTATAAAGTTTAACATGCTTAACCAATGATTTTGGTTTGAGTGAAGGGTTCATCTCCTCAACCTTATAATGTGGTAGAAAAAGCTCAGCATGCCTAACCAATTATTTTCCTTTGAGTGAAGGGTACATTTTAGTTAAGGCCATGGTAGAGGAGTTCAAGCAATACCACCAACATCAACAAAGTTCAACAATTAATGACACCAACATCAAGGTACATAAAGGGCTTCATGCTCTTGATCAAATGCCAATCTCATATCCTCATGCACGACAGAATCAATTGGAAACATTGCAAAATCCGAAATCTTGAAATCTTGAAAACCATTAGTTTGCTGGATTTTGAGTGATATCTGAAAATCTAGTTTCTCCATATGAATCCAATGAGTTTGAAACCACTTTCAAACATCCCGAGTCATTTCATGGTAATGTTAAAAATTTAAGTAAAAGGATGAAAATGAAAGATAAAGGAAATGTCACTTTTATTTTAAGAATTTAACATGACCATTGATTGCCAATGTTGTTAGGGTTGAGAATCTTAACCACTTGTGAAAGCACTAGGGAGGGAGCAATCTTTTTTTTGGCGGCAGTGTTTTTTTTTTTTGGTTGGAGCGACCAGGGAGCGATTCTTTTTTTGGTAGGAGCACACTCTCGAATTTCAGGAGCATGCTCCCGGGGTCGCTCCCCTAGAGCTTCTGAGTGGAGCGCACTTTGTGAGTGGATTCGAGAGGGGGGGTGACTCCCCGCAACCTTGTCTCTTCTAGAGTAGCCACACGTGTGATAGAAAGAGGCCGAGTTGAATGGAGTTTGATCAAGTTGCAAGAGGGTAGTTTGATCACATTTGACCAAGCTATAAGAACTTTGTTTTGGGTTGAGTTTGACTGTAGTTGACATAGATGCAGTTGGTCAAGTTTGACTACAGTTGACCGAGCTACATTCATAATATTCAAACCCAGAACCAGTGACTAGACCGGTCCACCTAATAAACCGGGTTTCAAGCCGAAACTCGTTGAACTGGGACTAGTTAGGTCTCAATGAACCGTCTTAAAAAAATATATATTAAACAATTATTTTTTAATGAAAAAAACTATTTTTAAGATTTAAAACCATGATTCCATACCAATAGTGACAAAATATGCAAATTTTGCTCATCTATATAGCATGTAAAGGTGAATATATCGAAATGGCACATAGTGCAATACATAACAATGACAAAATACATAATCAATGAGGCTCTAAATGGTCTATAAAGTCCAAAAACAATGTGACAAGCTACGAGGCCATTGGCCTACTACAAGACTACACTTCTACATATTAGTGATTAACACGATCACTAGTCATCATGATCAAACTCATCACCACTACTAGACACGATCATCAATATGACCTACATAAACATCATCTAGATCAGAGTCTGAGGATGCCTCATCCTCATCTGCAACCTTAGTAGTAGCACCAATAGCAATAAAACTAGACCTAATGGAAGCACAAGTTGGTCGAGTTGCACAACTAGTGTCTTCCATTGGTTGTTTTCCTTTGCTTGATTCGGCTACTGGTTTTGGTTCCAATGGCGCTACCAGATTTTCATTGGGATCAACCCCCCCTAACTCCATGTCAATATCAAAATCAACATCAAACTCAGATGGTTGACTATAGTTGACAGAGCTGTAGGAGGTCAAGTTTGATTGTAGTTGACTGAGTTGCATGTATAGTATTCAAAACCAAAACTAGTGACCGGACCGGTTCACCTAATAAATCGGGTTTCAAACCAAAACCATTGAGTTGGGACTGGTAAGATCTCAATGAACTGGTTTTAAAAAAAATACATTAAATAATTATTTTTAATGAAAAAAAACTATTTTTAAGATTTAAAACCATGATTCCATACCAATAGAGACAAAATATGCAATGTTTTCTCATCTATATACCATGTAAAGGTGAATACATCAAAATGGCACCGACTGCAATACATATCGATGACAAAATACATAATCAATGAGGCTCTAAATGGCCTATAAAGTCCAAAAATAATGCTACAAGCTATGATGCCATTGGCCTACTACAAGGCTACACATCTACATATCAGTGATCAACATGATCACTCCTCATCATGATCAAACTCATCACCACTACTAGACACAGGATCATCAACACGAGCTACATAAACATCATCTGGATCAGACTTTGAGGATGCCTCAGCCTCATTTGCAACCTCATTAGTAGCACCAGTAGCAATAAAACTAGATCTAATGGAAGCACAAGTTGATCGAGTTGCATGACTAGTGCCTTCCATTGGTTGTTTGCCTTTGCTTGATTCAGCTACTGGTTCTAGTTCCAATCACGCTACTGGATTTGCATTGGGATCAATCCCCCTAAATCCACGTCAATATCAAAATCAACATCAAACTCAATGGGTTGAGTGTTCTCCACCCATTCTGATGTTAGATCAATATCGTCCAATGTGATGGGATCTAGATCAAGTCTTCTATTCATCAATTGGTTGTGCCTTAGTTGAAAGTTGTATTGCACAAAGACAAGATCATTTAACCCATTTTTGTTCCAAACAATTTCTCTTCCTTGTGTGTATGCGTTGAAACACATAACAATTGCGCTCATGACCTGAAGCATTGCAAGTTTGGCTGAGGACTCTAACTGCAAACTTTTGCAATTGAGGACATTGGCAAGCCAAATGACTCCCACCAATGTGCTGCAAAGAAAAAGACATTAGTTAGTTCAATTCATTATTGATTTACAAGTATTTACAATTTGAATTGTAAACAATTGAACTTTAAAAGAAAAACAAATTGGAATTGCTTACCTGATTGATTGTTCCATGAGTGGTTGTAGATGTATTTTGTGATGCACTTGGCATGCTCTACAATGTGTTTTACGGTTTACCTAATCCACTTTGCCTATGTCCTCAAGCATGAGGTCTATTCAATGTGTAGCACATGGAGTCCAAAATATGGTCTTCTATTTGGACTCTAGCATCTTTCCAACAAGAACATAGTTTGAGGCATTATCTATGATGACCTGCAGAACATTCTCCTCCCCCACTGCTTGAATAATCTCTTCCAAAATCTCAAATAGAAGGTTTGCATCCTTCACCTTATTAGATGCACCAACTGATCTAAAAAAACATGGTACCTTGAGGGCAAGAAACAAGGAAATAAGCCCCAAGGGATAGCCCAAATGGTCGAGTTCCCGTTGCTAAGTACCTTGCCAATTGGGAGGTCACGGTGTCAAATCTCCTCGACGCCCTTGGGGTCAGGCTAGCATAGAAAAGCCGACGGGCAGCTCCCTTCGGGTGGAACTGCCCGGATTCGTTCCTGTGGATGTAGCGGCCAGTGGTCGTGAACCACCATTGAAAAAAGAAAAAAAAAAGAAAAAAAAAGAAAAAGAAACAAGGAAATTAATGATAGTGCGGTTCTTTCCATCGGTCCATCCATCTGACATGATGGAACAACGTATTTTGGCCCATGACTCTCTGTACTCAGTGAAATACTCATTGATGCAAAAATCTCTTTTTGCAAAAGAGATCTCCTCAACTCATGCATACTAGGGCCTTTGAAGTCCTTTCTTGCAGCTATAACAAAGTCCCACATAGCTTGGTAATAAGGTGAGCGGGCAACGTTAAATTATCTGCATCATACCACCATCTAACAATGTATTGAAAAACAGATTCTTTGCATTGATTTTTCCAATGGTCATCCAAAGTGGGTTGACGTTGAGTTAGAATTGGTTGGGAGGAAGTGGGATTAGTAGAGGCAGTGGCGGCAGATGTTGAGAAATAATGTTGGATGTTCATCCTCTTTTTTCTTTAGATTGTTGGCCTCGATTACAAGACCCAAGAGCAGGAGGAACATAGTGAAAGGGATCATTGGAAGGGATAAAAGAGGAGCCTTGAATTTCAAAATCATCATACCCACCATCTTTCATGGCTTGTAAAATTTCCTTCTTCCTTGCAATTTCTTCTTGGTTGGCTTTATCCCTAGCCTTATTCTCCTCAAACTTCTCAAACTTGGCAAGGTATTTTGCCCAAATTGTTGAAAATGTAACTATGGTCGGTCTTCATAATCGCTATTGTACTTTATCATTATGTATTTATTGTAAAATTGAAAAAGAAGAAAAATAAAATTATTTTGAAGCATGGGTTTCATGCTAATTTTATTTATTTATTAGGTCAAAGCCTCCATTGTAGGCTTCTAGGGTTTCTCTTGAGTCTTAAGTGTCATTCTCACACTTATTAGACTCTTCTTGTGCTTTTGTATCACGTAAAGAAAAATATTTTTGAGTCAAAACAATTATTCTTCACCTCCTCA
This sequence comes from Pinus taeda, assembly GCA_000404065.3. NCBI lineage: Eukaryota > Viridiplantae > Streptophyta > Pinopsida > Pinales > Pinaceae > Pinus > Pinus taeda. The sequence goes on from APFE030418782.1 coordinate 5,641, forward strand.
CCATGTCGGACCTACCTTGATGAAGTCGGCCTAGATTGGCTATTCGACCCTATGGAAGCAGTATAAATAGAAGAAGAGCTCGACCTATTTGGCATCAATCCATCAACAAGTTCAATTTGTAATGCAGGGAGAGAAAAAGAAGTGCGAAGTCAAGGACAAGAAGGTCAAGTCAAAGGAAGGACAAATATCAAAGTTTTGGGACATCTCTCTCACACGTGCAAGTTTTCTAGGGTTTCTGGGCAAGTTGCAGGGCTGAAATTTCTGTAGTAATTGCAGGTCCAAAATTCTAAGTTGCAGGGGGGCTGAAATTCCAAATTGAAGCAGTTTTGAAGGAAGTGACTCTTGTTGACTTTGACAATATTTGTCTACTTGGAAGGAGGGTTGACTTGGTGATTGGAGGATGTCTTTGTCTTGGTCAAAAGGTCATGGATTGTCTCACTTTGACTTGGTTAGATTATAGAAGCAGTATTTGATTGGGTTTTCCCCTAGAGAGGGGTTTTCCCCTGGCTGAGTGCCTACATCTTGTGTCTCTTGTTATTGTGATCTTCATGCATTTTTGATTTGGTAATTGCTTGATGAAAGATAAGATAATAAAGAAGTAAAGAAGCAAACACAAATCACAAGTAGTTACCAAGAAAAGAGGAATCAAAACCCTAATAAATAAATGCATTGATTTCTCAATATGGTATCAAAGCTAAGGTGAAGGAAATACTATTTGAAGATCACTTTGTTGGCTATCATTTGAAGGAAGAAAAGCACTCTTAAAAGGAAGATCTCTCTCATAAATGGCAATCTATTTGAAGATGGGACTGAAGACCCTTAAAGATCTCTTGAAAGTTACAAAAATCTTTGGTGTCAAGATCAACTACAATCTATCTAGGAGAGTTGAAATTGGAGGATTCATAGCAACACTTAAAGGTACATTTGATGATGACAATGCATGTATCATTGGTAGTTGAGCCTTAAGACATATGACATGAGAAAGTGGACAACTTCAAACTCTATCAAAAGGATCACCATCTCATTCAGTGGAACTTGGAGATAACAATAGCTATGCAATCAAAGGCCTTGGATCTACCTCGTTGAAACTAGAAGATGGTGGAAAGCTTCATCTGAAGGACATCATCTATGTTTTAGGTTTGAAAAAGAATTTACTTTCTATTTCTTGTCTAGAAGATAAAGAAGATAGGATTGCCTTTATAGATGGAAAATTTCTTATTTGGGGAAAAGATTCTAGTTTTGAAAAAGCAAGGGTTATTGGGATTCGTGAAGGAAGATTGTATAGACTTTTAACACATTCTCCTCAAGCTCTTGTTCACATGGATATTAGTCCCTCTAAGTTTTGGCATAGATGATATGGGCACCTTCATTATAAAATATTTCCCTCTCTAAGTCAAATAGTAAAAGGCATCCCCAAATTGAAAGAGGATCATGAAGGAGTGTGCAAGGGATGTTCTTTAGGGAAGAATACAAGGAAACCATTTTCAAGCAGTGACACAAGGTCTAAAGAAGTGTTAATCTCATTCATTCCGATGTGTGTGGACTAATGGCAAATAAATCTCTTGGAGGCCATCTATATTATGTGACCTTCATTGATGATCACTCTAGGAAGACTTCGATCTATCTTCTCAAATCTAAGGATGAAGTCTTTGAAAAGTTTAAAGATTTCAAATTAGAAGTGGAGAACTTAAAAAAAAGAAAGATAAAGACCCTTAGATTCGATAATGGTGGTGAATATACATCTAAGGAACTCATAGCCTTCTGCAAGGAAGAAGGTATTAAGAGGGAGCTCATAGTCCCCTATAATCTTGAACAAAATGGAGTAGTAGAAATGAAGAACAAAACCATTGAATAATGCATTAAAACCATGATATTTGATCAAGACCTTCCAAAATTCCTATGGGGAGAAGAAACATGACAACAATATACATACAAAATAGAAGTCCTTGTGGAATTCTTGAAAATATGACACTGAAAGAAGCATTCTTAGGGAAGAAGCTGTTGGGAAATGTAGCTATGTTTGGCCTTCATTAATATACTTGAGTCATCATGTAATGTACTTGTCAAAAGAATGAAGAAAATTATTATTATTATTATTATTATTATTGTGACTTATTAAAGCATGGGTTTCATGCTTGGGTCACCATGTTTTAGGTCAAAGTTCCCATTGAGGACTTCTAGGATTTATTTTGAGTCAATAGAATCATTGTACTTTTAAAGAGATCCTTCTTGGGCCTTTGAATCATGTAAAAAGGTCTAGTATTGAGTCAAATATGATTTATGTATCCTCCACATCAAGTTGGCCTAAGGACCCTAATTCGACCCACAAGAAGCCTATAAATACGAGCTAGTCGAAGTCATTTGGAGCATCAACTCTCAAGCAAGTTCGATATCTCAAGAGTAGCTGGAGAAATGCGAAATCTGTTGTCGGGAAGCTGAAAGAAGTGCGAGTTTGGGGAAGTTTAAGGAGAGGAAGAAAATCGAGATTTTTGTGCCTCTCATTTTTTTTGTGGTGTGGATTGGGAGATCGAAGTCTCTTAACTTGCACTGTTGCTAGAAGCTGCGGCCTAGTTGAAGTCGCTGGAAGGGGTCGAAGATCTTGAAGGCTAACTTGGTGTGCAGGGAAGGTCTGGGCTTGATCTAAGGTGAAGAGTCTCAAAGAATACTTATTGAAGGGAATAATTATCTTGACTGGGTTTTCCCCTTGAGGGGGGTTTTGCCCTGGCATAGTGCCTATGTCTCACGTCTCTTGTTTTGTGATCTTCATAGACACATAATATGGTAATTGCTTGATGAAAGATAAGATAATAAAGAAGTAAAAGAAGCCAACACACTCACAAGTAATTATCAAGAAAGGAGAATCAAACCCTAATGTAACTACTTTGATTTTCCAACATGGTATCAGAGCTAAGTTCAGGAAAAGTCGAAGATCACTTTGTTGGCATGGATTCTCTCTCTGTGTTGAACTACATAAGAATGGGTTTCAACACTGCTGGAAGCTGGATCAAGAAGGTCATCTACTACTTATTCAACAAGGACAAGAGTCAAGGATTCTTAGTTGCTCTTACAGGTTCTCTTTCTGATGACAATGCATGGATCATTGATAGTGTAGCATCGAGACACATGACAGGTGAAAGTAAACAACTTCATACACTATCAAAGGAGCCATCTTCTCATGCAGTGGAATTGGGTGGCAACAAAAGCTATGCTGTTAAAGGCCTGGGATCAACATCGTTGAAGCTGGATAATGGATCGAAGTTGCATTTTATATGTTGCAGGTTTGAAAAAGAATTTGCTTTTTATTGTTTAGAAGATAAAAGGAAAGACTTGCTTTTGTTAATGGAAAAGTATTGGTTTGGGAAAAAGACTAGTATTGATAAAGCTAGGGTTATTGAAGTTCGTTAAACTAGTAAAACTAGGTCTAAAGAGATATTAGACCTCATCCATTCCGATGTGTGTGGGCCCATGCCTGACAAATCACTTGGAGGTCTTCTCTACTATGTGACATTCATTGATGACCATACTAGAAAGACATGGCTCTACCTTCTCAAGACAAAAGATGAAGTATTTTGATAAGTTCAAGGAGTTTAGGGCTGAAGTGGAAATAAAAACTCCGAGGTTGACAATGGTAGGGAATACACTTCCAAGGAATTGATTGCATATTAAGAGGGAGCTCATTGTTCCCTATTATTCCCGAACAAAATGGATTGGCCGAAAGGAAGAATAGGTCAATTGAAGAAGGCATTCAAACTATGCTACTTGATCAAGATCTACCAAAGTTCTTATGGGGAGAAGCATCGATGACAGCCGTATACATTCAAAATAGAAGTCCTCATAAGAGTCTTGTTAATACAACACCCAAAGAAGTATTCACAGGGAAGAAGCCGAGTGTGGATCACCTCCAAATCTTTGGAAGTCCAACATATATTCATGATCCGAAAGACCTCTACCATATTCTCAAGGAGTATGGAAGGAAGCCACCCAAGGAAAGATTTGTCAAGAAACAAAGGCATGCCTTAAACTATGATACATTGATTTCTTTATATTAAAGATTTATTCATTTCATAGTCTATTACTAACATTGTTATGCCTAGCTATATTGAATCATAATGATTCTTGTTTTGGGTGATTCATCTCTTGATAAATCTACCCACCCCACACATATTCTTAATTGATTTTGTAGAACCCTAGACAGGTTATGGAAAGCCCTAACCGAAGGGTATGCTAATGTGAAAGTCTGAAGCCCTAAATTGCTCAGGGATATTGTTTGAAGTTTTTGATGATGTCATGTTTGGGCTTTTGGTATGATCGGAAAAACCTAACTTAGGGTTGAATGATAAGGTCTAAAATCCCGAACCTTTGAAGTTTTGGTAATTTTTCGGTTTGCTATGTTTCTACATTAAAACCCTAATTCATTAGGGTTTGGTGAAATGTGTAAGCAAGACCCTTATAATGTCTTCGAAATAATTGCCTTGGTATGTGTGTGTTTTTTTGATCAAACCCTAGTCTAATCAAGTGTGTTATATGTCTAACTTCTATTGATATTTGTGAAGTTGGGTTTGACTAACACATGATATGCATGATGATGAAACTCTAGGTATATATAGATATGTCCTTTTGGTCAAATCCCTAGCTTGGTCTAGGTCAGATGTATTAATGTTTGTCGAACATATGATATGCTTATGTATAATATGTATGAATTCCTCGATATGTGTGTTGACCTAGTTATTAATGGTCATAAGTCTTAGGATTTAATGGAAGTCCTTGTCTGAGATTTTAGGATGATGATATTTGAAATCTAGGGTTTTGCAGCTAAACCCTAGTAGTAGTTAAATTGCCTAGTATGTGTGATATAACAATCTGAAATCTATTTGTGATTTTTGAGATTGTGAAAATGGAATTCTAGGGTTTTGGAGTTGAACCTTAGTTGAAGTAAAAATCTCTGATGTATATATGATTAATTTGAGATTTGTGTAAGATTGTTGAGATCTGAGTTTTGGTTGATCAGAAATCTAAGGTTTGCAACGAACCCTAGTGGAAGATAGTCATGTTAATGACTAAGCCGTGATTGACCTTGATTGGTTCTTTTGTATGAATTCTAGGATTTAGTAAATCTAACATATGAATTCTGAAAATTGTTAGATGTCTTGTAGATCTATATTTGTTTCTAGGGTTTGCTATATGTTATAGTAGGGTATGTTATACCTTTGAAAGAAACATTGAAACCTAGATGGAATGGAAGTTGTTATGAAGTAGTCTAGGGTTTATGACAGTCCCTAGCAATATGTTGAAGAGTATATGTCTCTTGTTTGAAAGTTTGGGTATCTGATATGTATAAAGTTGAAACTTGAAATGCTTCTGTGATTTTGATATGGCTAACTTCATGCTTCTATAGTTTTCGTTGTACTTGCTATCTAAGTTGTGCAAATACACAATCTTCAATTTGGTGAAGATGCTCGTTGATAAGCATGATGAGGATGATAATAACTCTAATGAAATGGTTAGAAGCCACGCAAGATTCTCCGATGATGAAAAGAAGTAGAACTCCCTAAGTTGAGGGAGTCTAGCTGGAATCTCCCTAGAATAAGAGGATGGTTGAGAATATTCCTTGTATAGGAATGATTAGATCCTCTCTGTTTAAGAGGGAGTAACAGATATGATTCTCTGCTTCACGTGTCATACACTAGACCAGGACTAACAACAATAAGTTTTAGTGAAGGCCATGAGTAGGAGAAGGAAATTGGAGAATGCATTTTGAGGTGCTGTTGAAAGAAGGAAAGTAGGATCCGATTGAAGAACATGTTGTTGCATGTTGTTGTCAAAGATTCAGTTGATAGTCCTATTGAGTTGAGGAGCAACATCTAGAACAGTTCCGTAAGTTTGTATTTGATTATGTACATATGAAAGTATTGGGGTTGTGTTTACAAGTGAATCTCTCGAAGATTTTTGATAGCACGCTGGTTACCAATCAGTTTGATTGGGAGAGATTGGTCATCCTTGATCTGCTGGATCAAGGGGTGTTGAGGCTTTGTGAGTGAAGCATTGCCTGGGAGGACATCTAGTCGACACTTTGTGTTGATGTCCCGAAGTTGGAAAGATGGTGTTGGTTCTTGAGCTTTATTTTTGGAAAACACACCTGGATCTTTAGGTTGGTGGTTAGCAAGTAAGCCTGATGGTACCTAAAGGGGCTGAAATCTTGAGTCCACCCTATTCCCACTTGGATAGATTGCCTTTGTCAAGAATCTAGTCCATGGCATCGCGGTGCTTTAATTGTTGAGAGGCCAATGGATAGATTGCCCTGGTCAGGAATCTAGTCCATGGCATTGCGGTGCCTAAAGTTCTTCATGGTTCATATAGTTTGAGATCTTCCATTGTATTTGTACATTATGAATACTTCCCTAGTTAAGAGGGAGTGTTGGAAAATGTAACTATGTTCGATCTTCATTAATGTACTTGTCAAAAGAATAAAGAAAATAATAATAATTATTATTATTGTGACTTATTAAAGCATGGGTTTCATGCTTGGGTCACCATGTTTTAGGTCAAAGTCCCCATTGAGGACTTCTAGGATTTATTCTGAGTCAATAGAGTCATTGTACTTTTAAAGAGACCCTTCTTTGGCTTTTGAATCATGTAAAAAGGTTCAATATTGTGTCAAATATGATTTATGTATCCTCCACAACGAGTTGGCTTAAGAGAGATCAAGTTGGCCCAAGGACCATAATTTGACCCACAAGAAGCCTATAAATACAAGCTAATCGAAGTCATTTGGAGCATCAACTCTCAAGCAAGTTCAATATCTCAAGAGTAGCTGGAGAAATGGGAAGTCTGTTGCTGGGAAGCTGAAAGAAGTACGAGTTTGGGGAAGTCTAAGGAGGAAGAAAATCGATATTTTTGTGCCTCTCTCTCTGTTTCGTGATTTGGATTGGGAGATTGAAGTCTCCTAAGTTTCGCTGTTGTCAGAAGCTACTGCCTAGTCGAAGTTGCTGGAAGGGGTCGAAGATCTGAAAGGTTGACTTGGCGTGGAGAGAAATTCTGGTCTTGGTCTAGGGTGAAGAGTCTCAAAGAATACTATTGAAAGGAATAACTATCTTGATTGGGTTTTCCCCTTGAGGGGGGTTTTGCCTTGGCATAGTGCCTATATCTTGTGTCTCTTGTTTTGTGATCTTCATACACATAATATGGTAATTGCTTGATGAAAGATAAGATAATAAAGAAGTAAAAGAAACCAACACACTCACAAGTAATTATCAAGAAAGGAGAATCAAACCCTAATATAACTATTTTGATTTTCCAAAAAAAGCCATATGTAGATCATCTTTGTATCTTTGGATGCCTTACCTACATTCATATTCCTTAAGATAAGAGAAAGAAGCTAGATTCTACTAGTATGAAGGGTATATTTGTAGGTTACAGTCTTTCATCAAAGGCTTATAGAATCAACATAAAAGAAGATCGTCAAGTTGTGGTTAGCAGAGATGTCATATTTGATGAAAGATATTCTCGTTGAATCCGATGAAGAAGATATTCCACCCTTTGAAGAAGAAGAACAACTTGACAAAGCTCCTACAAATCAAAATGGACCAAGTGAACCCATTCAACCTACAATCATTCCTCAAGTAAAGAAGAGGCCAAATTAGTTAAAAGCTACACTTGAAGATGCCAAAGGACATGGAGCAACAAAAGATACTTTTAGACAAAGCAAGAAACCAAAGAGGTACTCCGAATATGTAGCTTATATGTCAAGACTCGAAACTAATTGAAGCAAAACCAACCACATTTGAACAAGCCACTCATCATGATGAATGGAAGAAAGCCATGCAAGAAGAATATCAATCAATGATGAAGAATGGGTTTTGGGAAATTGTCCCTAGACCAAGTGACAAATCTGTTGTCACCTCTAAATGGATCTACAAAATCAAACATGCTGTTGATGGGAGCATAGATAAATACAAAGCAAGATTTGTAGCAAGGGATTTCTCTCAAAAGGAAGGTGTGGACTAGGAAGAAACATTTGCTCCTACATCCAAGTTGAAGAAAGCTCTATATGGCTTGAAGCAAGCACCTAGAGTTTGGTATGCTAGAATGGATGCCTATCTTTCAAGGATTGGCTTTGTCAACAACTTTGCAAACTCAAATCTCTACATCAAAGTAGTAAAGAATGAACCAATCATTATTCTATTATATGTGGATGTTTTACTCATTACAAGGGTGGAGCATAGAATTCAAGAATGTAAGAAGATGTTGGCAACAAAATTTGAAATGAAAGATATAGGACTTATGCATTACTATTTGGGCTTGAAAATTTGGTAGAAACATGAAGAAATTTATCTTGGTCAAGGCAAGTATATCATCAAAATTATACAAAAGTTTGGTATGATGGATTCCAAGCCTGTGAAAACTCCAATGAACGAATTTAAAGAAATTGAGAAGTTCAGATGTTAGCCTTGTGGATCCCACATGTTATTGTCAGTTGGTTGGCTCATTAATGTATTTGGTGAATACTAGACTCGATATATGTTATGCAGTGAATGTTCTAAGTCAATTTCAGTTGGAGCCACGCTATGATCATTGGATAATTGCCAAGCATATTTTGATGTATTTGTGTGGGACTATTCATGAATGTCTAAAGTATGATGGAAAAGAAATCCGATTAACAGGTTTCATCTATTCTTATTGTTGATGGTACTGAGAAATATGGAAGAAGCACTATAGGTGGTTGTTTTAGTTTGGGATCTGCAATGATTTCTTGGATGAGTCATAAACAATATTCAGTTGCTTTAAGTAATGCTGACACTGAATATGTTGCTGCGTGTGAAGTTGGAAAAGAAGCGGTTTGACTTAGGAAGTTTTTGTCAGATTTGTTTGGAGGACCCTTGGATCCCACAATTATAAATTGTGATAATCAAAGCAACATCAAAATGTTTGAATACCTCGTGTTCCATGCCAAAACTAAGCATATTAACAATAAGTACCACTACATTAGGAGTTCAGTACAAGATGGGGTCGTGAAGCTACATTATGTTCCGATAGATGAAAAAGTAGCTGATGTGTTGACGAAATCTCTCCCCAATAAGAAGTTTGTATATTTTAGAAACACGCTTGGATTGGTGGATATCTCTAATTTGGTTGAGAGGGAGAGATGAGTACCATAAAACTACCCGTATGATGGTACTTGGAAGGACATCTTGTCCTGGTTAATATTGAGATCTCAGTTGTTGTTTGGCCTTGATGATGTCCGGATCTTGGTGTGGGAGAGTATCTTGGTCTTATGGATCTCCGGTTTAGTGTTGACCTTGTTGATGATACTTGGATCCCTGTGAGGGTTGGTGTTAGGGCATGAAGGCCTAGGTGGTATCTATATCTTGTTGGATTGATACTGGGGCTGTAGCTTGATGGTACCTATAGAGGCAGTTTCCTTGAGGACACCTTAGTCCTTGTTGGGAGGATACCTTGGTAGTTAGGGTATCCCTAGCATCGCGTATGCTAATATGCTTTTGTGAACATGTCAATTTGAGTTCATCCTTGTACCTATTTGTACAGTTATGAATACCTCCCTAGTTAAGAGGGAGTGTTGAAAATGTAACTATGGTCTATCTTCATAATTGTTATTGTACTTTACCATTATGTATTTATTGTAAAATTGAAAAGGAAGAAAAAGAAAATTATTTTGAAGCATGGGCTTCATGCTCATTTTATTTATTTATTAGGTCAAAGCTTCCATTGTAGGCTTCTAGGGCTTCCCTTGAGTCTTTAGAGTCATTGTCACATTTATTAGACCCTTCTTGGGCTTTTGTATCATGTAAAGAAAATTATTTTTGAGTCAAAACAATTATTCTTCACCTCCTCACCAAGTTGGCCCTACCTTGATGAAGTCTGCCCAAATTGGGGCTATTCGACCCTGTGTAAGCAGTATAAATAGAAGAAGAGCTCGACCTATTTGGCATCAATCCATCAACAAGTTCGATTTGCAGTGCAGGAAGAGAAAAAGAAGTGTGAAGTCAAGGAAAAGAAGGTCAAATCAAAGGAAGGACAAAAATCAAAGTTTTGGGACATCTTATCTCTCACACATGTGAGTTTTCTAGGGTTTTTGGGTAAGTTGCACAAGCTGAAATTTCTGCAGTAATTGCAGGTCCGAAATTCAGAGTTGTAGGGGGGTTGAAATTCTAGATTAAAGTAGTTTTGAAGGAAGTGACTCCTGTTGACTTTGACAGTATTTGTCTACTTTGAAGGAGGGCTGACTTGGTGATTAGAGGAGGTCTTTGCCTTGCTCAAAGGTCTTGGATTGTCTCACTTTGACTTGGTTCGTTTATAGAAGAAAAACTTGATTGGGTTTTCCCCTAGAGAGGGGTTTTGCCTTGGCTAAGTTCCTACATCTTGTGTCTCTTGTTCTTTTGATCTACATGCATTTTTTATTTGATAATTGCTTGATGAAAGATAATATAATAAAAAGTAAAGAAGTCAACACAAAGCACAAGTAATTATCAAGAAAAGAGGAATCAAAACCCTAATAACTACATGCATTGATTGCTCAACACTAATATCTCCTATCACTTCCTTTGGTGCTTGACATGGCTTTACTTGGCCTTTTATCCCAGCGAAGTGTTGTTTCAACTTGAGAATACCCTCTCCAATAGATTTATTGCAAAATTTGCAGGTCATTTTTGCATCAATCATATCATAATGAGCCCATGCAGTGTCCTTGGCTTTTGGAGTCATGGTGGTTAGAAATATTTGAAATTTGCAAATGAAATAAATCTGTAAATTAAAAAAAAAATGTGACTAAGTAAAATAGAAAACCTAAGATAAATTTGGATAAAAAATGGTGCATATTTAGCCTACAAAATTTAAGACTTGAAAACTAATAGTTGAAATTTGATAGAACACTTAAAAGAATATAATACAGGAACAACAATGAAATATGGATTTTTTCAAGTGAAAATCCTTACCTAGAAATGCAAACTAGCTCCCTTAGCTTCCTCTTGAAGATGCCAACTCCACTAACAACTTCAAACTAGCTCCAAAGTAGCTCCAAGTCCAAGTCCAAACCTCCAAGATGACTACTCTAGCAAAAACACAACACTCTCAAAACTCCCAATGAAGCTCACAAAAACTTTAAATGAGATGTGTGTGGCAAATGAGAGGGGAGACATCTTTTTATTGGCTTGGAGGGGTTGTTTTTGGAGGGAAACAATCCCTAGTTTCCCTCAAAACCACTTCAAAACCAAGAAAGAGGTGTTCGTGCGGTCCGGGGTCAACCTGACAATAAACTTACCAGTTTATGATGGAATCGGTTGGTTTATGGGAAAGCCGTCAGGTTTCGTCACGCCGATTTACAACCAGTTAGACCAAAACACTAGTGGGGCCAATTGATTTTTCAACCAGTTTGATGGCTTGGGCTAATCAACTGATCAGTTTGATCAGTTTCGGTTTGAATCGACCGATTTTGAATAATATGGTTGTAGGGGGTTGAATTTGATCGCAGTCAATTGTAGGAGTCACATGGCCGAATTTGACTGCAGAGCTAACCGTAGGTTCGAGTTTGACTAGGCTGGTTTAACTTCAAATTTTGGGTAGTTTGACTAGCCTTGACTTGCTAGAGTTTTACCATATTTGTTTGCTATTTTGACTTGGGTATTGGCACAAATTTCTAGACAAATTATTGATTTTTAAACCTTGCTAAAGAATAATTTATCTTAAGAAAAGTTGCTAGGTTTTCTCCCAAGTTTGGGTTTCCTAGGGTAAAAATACCGTCTCTATTGTCATGGCTATCTCTTTATGATCTTAATTGTTTCCGCTGCATTTACTATTGAGATTTTCTATGTATAATTGCTCAATGATATCAGTGGCATGAGATAAATTGTTTGAAGGTCATTAGGTAGTAATTATCAAATTGGTAGATTGGTTTCTACCGTGCATTTTGTAGAAAATTCAAAAGTTAGAGAAGAACGAGATCTAGGAGATTGTAGACAAACTCAAATTCCTCCTATTGATGCAACCCTTCTGGCTACCCAGAATAAGAAGGACGTGAAAGCTAGGAGGATTATCTTGGACAAAGTGAAGGATAATGGACCATATTATCCCTCATATGTCCGGGAAGAAAACAACCAGAGAAATATGGAAGGCATTGACTAAGTTATACCAAAGCAACAACGAGAGCCGAACGATGGTGTTAAGAGAGAGACTCATTGGCACCAAGATGTCCAAGAATGAAACAATTTTTCTTATCTCACTAGAATATCTCTAGTACAAGATGAGCCTGTTGCAAATTGTAGTAGGGGGTAAGTGTCTTACTCAAAACTGGTAAGGGCATCTGCACAGGTTCACAGAGCAATGGGGTGCCTTCATTAAAGGAGTCATGGCACGAGAGAAGCTCCCAACTTTGGATAGGTTGTGGGATGACTGTCGTTATACAAACTAGTAGGCCTTGTAAAGAGGCGAGAGCTAGAGGGCACAAAAACGCATGGGACAAAGGCCCATTGTCACGATAGCTTAAGTCCCCTACTCTTCTCAAATTTTCATCACTGGGAGGAGTCCCAGTGTGAATTACTTGTGATAGATATGTATCTATAATAGGTTTGAAGTGAGGGAAGGTGGCTCATTCAATGGAAAGATTCAACAAATGTGCGAGTTTTGGGAGGAGCTAGTAAGGCTACCCAAGAACTAGGGCTGAGATATTTAGCGAGATATGAGTTCATCCAAGGTCAAGGTAGACAAGAGAAAAGGCGATTAATGATCTACTCCAATGAGTACTAAACACATGGCTTCAAAGAATCCCCAAGTTGAAAGATTAACTTCTAGGGTTCCCTCTTGGTGTGATAGCTAGGGCATCAAATTTCTGGAGATTCCACCAATAGGAAATCCACCAAAACTTTAGGATTACTAGAGGAAACACTAGGAAAAATTCTGTCTAGATGAAATTCAAAACATCCTTCTCTAATGGATTTTGTACCATGCCCTAGAGAGGCCTCCTTATCCTCAAAGGGATGAGACTTGTGCCAATTGGGAGAATTGGAGTCAAAGATAATCTCGATATGGCAACTCGCTCTTCAAGGAGGCCTAGAAGTAGCTTCACTACCCTTAATGAAGCAACTACACACCACTAGCAGATATTTATACTTCGATGACAATTGTTAATGGAGTTTCAAGGATACATATGCAACAATTCCCCTAGGAAAATTCATTCTTTCATCATCTGTGAGTAATACATGCAAAATTTTCCAATAGTTACAATTTTTAGAAAATATTTCAACAATTAGGGCACATTAATAACCATGATATAATAATCCTTGCATTAGACATTCATCAAAATCAAAGATACAACTTTAAATAACTCTTACAAGACAATGAAGAACATATCCATCCATCACAATGCCAAAAAGAAGCTCAAAAAGAGAGTGAAATTATCCAAACATCAAAATTCATCCAAATCATCCAAATTCGTCCTCAAATTGCAGGTCCGAAATTCTCAAGAGAGATATCGAAAATCCAAGTGATGATGCTAGGAAGAGACTAGGTCTCTCCTATTTATACAAGTGTTAAGAGTTCAAATTATGAAAGACAAAGACCCTGTATTTTCCTAATATGCGAAGTAACCCACCCATGGTTACAAGCCAAACATGATAGCTCAAAAATTAAATCAAATTGCTCTCTTAAGCCCACGCAAGGCTGACGACATTCATGTGTGGAGGCCTAGAGGGGTAACGTTGAGGCCTCATGGGCTAAAAATGTGAGAGAGGGCCTCAAAAATCATGAAGAAAGGGGGATGCCCTCCATATGCTGCAAAAGATCTCCAAACCCCTATTTGGGCTACATGGGCTCCAAATCAGTCTCATGGGTCTCCAAGTGGCTCAATATCAAGTCGATGCTCCATCAATGAGGGCTAGAAGATGACACATGCCCTCCCATGTCTCCCTAGGAAAGACATAACCTCTCGTGGGCTCCGGATCAACTACCAATGTCGGGTGCAATGTGTAGCCGGTTGGGGCAACGTGTTCTAAGTGCATCATCATCTTTGAGTAAATGGGGCACAAGCAAGCAAATGGTGGTGTTGGAGAAGCCCATAGTGTGACAACCAATGCTCTGCAAGGATGGAGGCCCATGGTTCTCAATGCTCACCCTACAAATGCCAATGTGTTCCTCTATAGGGCTTGGATCACATATAGGGAGGCCAAATCCAAGATGAAAACCCACCTGCAATCCTGTACAAGATCCAATGTGTCTCCTCACCTTCCAATGCAAGGATTAATTAGTGCAACTGAGTAAATAAGCCGGTTAATTAAGGGCAAAGATGGACACTTCATATTGGGTTTCCCTTCCAAATTTGGGGCTTTGAACATGTACTCGTGTAACCTTCCTGAGTAGGAGTGGTTAATGAAGGACCCTATTAGGTGTTTTCAACCTATAAGGGAATGATAGGTCCAAGATATACCCTTCAAATGGCATCTGTCATGTGGAATAGTGATGGAACGAAGTGGGGACAAAGGGAAGGCTCCAAGCCAAATGCCATGGTACAAGGGTAGCTATGATGAGGGAAGCCCACACCTTGGGTATATGAATGTAGGAAGGAGCAATCGTGGTGCATGAGTTACTTGACCTTTATTTTTCCACCCTTCTTCATTTTCTTTTTGCCTTTTATTGATTTTTCTTCATTTAACTGCTCGGGGCTCAAGGGGATGAGAGCATGATGTGTAAGATATAACAGTGATTACCCCCTGAAGGTGGGGCAGTTCATTGCCCACTAGGGGTTGTGACATTCATTAGTTCCTTAATGATGCAAGGGGCACTCAGAGGGTCCCTAGGAACCAGCGTGATGGCCATAATGATAGGGGGTAGAGCTCATGTTTGGCTTTTGCCCACGTGCTAAATTTGATTGCCCTCGCCATCTTTTGCATTTTGTGGTACATTTCCTGTTGTATGTGGCCATATTATGCTTTTATCTTTTATTTTTTAGCTTCATCAACCTTCGAGGCATCGTTCCAAGCCCGACCCAAGGTGTGGACAAGGGGAAAGGGAGGTTAACACCTTTTGAACCCAATGGATAAATATGGACCCAAATGTGGAAAATGTTAAAAGAGCTTGTAATGAGCGGAGGGGAGTGAGATATATGGTATGGGGAAGCGGGACCACAAAACCAAAATTAGGGTTTCCCATGTAATGCCACTCCTAAAGCTAATAGCCAATAGAGGAGATCCCACGAGACTAGGATACAAGATTAACCCTCTAGTTGAGGTGAGGGAACAAGAGTATAGTTGAAGCCCTTCCTTCTTCCAAGTCTCCTAGTAATCCATGCCCAAGTGTGCCCAAGGAAAACAAGCATAAACACCCAATTACATAATGAAAAATCATACCTTCAAGGTTGGATGGCCCACCTTCAAACATACGACCATGACAAATGAGCGAGGGTACACAATGGATGGCTTAGATGGTGGAGAAAAGTAGCACATGAAAGCTATCAGGTGGTTGTGCAAGGGTTGATAGCTGCCGACTAAAAACAAATCTAGGAGAAAATTTCTCCTATAGGGGTCACCCACTGCTGGTGGGTAACAATGACTTCAACTAGGAGGAGACTCGTGAGGAGGCTCTTTGTGGCAACCAGGTAAAAGGTGAAAGAGATGAGGATAACATTTATCTTTCAAGTCATGTAAGAGAGGGCAAGGGAGTTGCCAAGATGAACAAAGGTGAGGGATGATCTTCTCAGGATGGAAAGGATATGAGCAAAGTCAAGTGCTTTGCATGTCACATGAAAAGACATTATGCGAGCCAATGTCGAAACAAAAAGAAAGACAAAGGGAAAGCACAGGTTGCAACATCTTGCCAAAATTGAAGATTTTGCAGCAAAATTTGAGTTCTCGTTAGTGGCTGCTTGTCTTTCTGGCACTAGTGTTAGAAGTGCACAGTTTGTGGACAACGATGCATGGTTCGTAGTTAGTGGAGCATCTCACCATATGAAGGGAATGAGGGATGTATTCCTTAGTGTTTCAGAGACGGATTCAGACATGTTGGTGAGTGTTGGGCATGAGAACTATACTTGCAGCGAAAGGGGTTGGAAAAATGTTGTTCTCGCTGGAATCAGGAGGATCTTTGGAGGTGGCATAAGTGTTATATGTCCCATGGTTGAAGACGAACTTGCTCTCAGTCTCAGCTCTGGAGGACGCAGGGTATGATATTGAGTTCTAAAAGGGACAGGTATTCATACGTTCAGAGGGAACTATCTATGACACAACAGTCAAGCTTGGTGTCAGGAAGGGTAAGTTATACAGCTTACAGGGCCAGCCTGTAAGAAGATCTAAGGGGATCTTGGATTGTGGATCGATGTTAGTGACAAAGATTGAGTAGAAAACGCTAAAGGCTGAGTTGATATCGGGGACTCAACATTCTAATCTGGAAGATGGGAAGGAGACCTTTTTCAGATTTGTCAAGTCCAATTGGTATAAGCTAACATTGATGGATGCTTAGGAGCAAGATCCTAGGAGCATGGTTGGGAGAAACAAGTCTTCAAAGTAGATTCTGAAGCAGGCAGCGGGGAAGTATTCTAGTTCAGAGGGAGCAGCTACAACAATGGATGACGTGGTAGGATTGGAGATAGATCCAGGTGCAGGAGGTTCTTCCAGAAGTGTCTCCCTTGCTAAGAGGGGTGTTGATTTTTGTAGCTCAGCAGGTATTTCTAGCCTCATGTTTTGACCAGAAGGACCTTGGTTTGCCTCTTTAGAAGCTTGCATGTGACGTGCAAGGCATGCATGTGAATTGCATGCGGCATAAAGAGTTTGCATGTTGATTGCAAGCGACATGCGGAGTGTGCAAGTGAGTTACATACATGCGGATTAATTGCATGTGACATGTATGAGATATGCGTATAAAACAAGCTAAATTTATCACTGGTACTTGAGTTAAAACAAAGAAAGCTAAAGATAAGAAAGCTAACTAAAGTTAAGTAACTTATTTTCAGTCAACTTGACGAGCTAATTTTGGACGTTGATTTTAGCTTAGAAAAATTATAAATTGAGTCTAAGGGTTGAGGCAAAGCCACAACAATGGCACAGGATTGACAACAGAGTGACAGTGAGCATGTGCTGGGTCTGAGAGAGTGCAGAGAGGCTGGAGATCCAGATCTGCAAGAGAGAGTAGATCTGCTGGATCAGATCCAGAGTATTGTAATCTGTATTTCTCAATTGGGCCATTATCCCAGGACGGGAGCCCAAGTAAGTTTTGAGTTTTATTAATGATGAACTCATTTGCTGGGCAGAAATCTGTTTGTGATTCATATTGATTCAGATCGTAATTTGCTTCGCTGATTATTGTTTTTTAGGAATCTAGCTGTGCATTTATTCAGTAATTTATTGCTTCAAATTAAATGCCGGGTGCTGGGTTTGGAAAAATCTAACAAATCTCCCATGGTTGTACACAGTCCCTGTTAATTTTGTGGAGCTGGATGAATTCCCATGTATGTTGTGGCTTGTTCCTCTCAAACCACATGCTCTCATTGTGAATGATCCATTAGTTGTCATTGCTTCTTTTCCAGGTTTTTATAGACTTAAAAAGAATTTCTGTGGGTGGTTTGTGTTAGCTGTGTATAAATTTTCTCTTCCTTTGATTTTTCCTTCGAACCATTTGATTCCCTACTGGTTGCAGGTTCGTATCCTTACCTAGTTGGCCAGATTCTCACAAATGGCCATATTCGTGGTACATGTATCTGTAAAGTTAAATTTCTGTTGCCCGCAGCCCAACTACTGTATCAAGATAGAAATTAACAGGACTAGGTTGGACTCTGGAAGGCCATTTTTCATGTGCAGGTTCAAGTATTCTCATGAATGGTGATATCCTTCTCTCAATGGATAATACAAAAGTTTAAACTGAAAATCCAACAGCATTCCCAATTTCTTGTAAAAATTGCTCCCTCCAGTAATCTATGGACAAGTTTGGCTGTCTATCCTACGCCAGAATGGATGATGCATTTTCTCAGCTGGGTTGAAATTCAATGACCAAAGTGTCATGTACATCCTAGCTTTTTAAGTGAATCCTGGATCTCTGTAAAATTTATGACCCTTTTTGTCTTTGTGTGAAAAGATTACTAGGAAGAACTGCATAACACAGAGTATAAGTTTCATTTCTCCTTTGATTCTTGTCTTCCTGCTTTAGGTTTGGCTGTAGCCTATATAATCTGCAGATTGGGGTGCACTTTCTGAGATGCTTAACTCTGCACTACCTTTGTATTTACATGGATGGTGGGACAGTGATTTTGCTTCTTTAGGCATTCCTTTTATGTTGCTGAATCTCCATGATGTTACCTTTGTCACCATCTCCTAGGATTCTACCTTCTCTGTACCGCCAAGACATTTTTAATGCACAATTTGCCGAGAGGGGGAACCATTATTTTCCTATGGAGTTTCCAGTAACAGCTGCATTATGCTTCCTACATAAGCTAGTTCTGAGGACTTTCTTCTAGAGACATTTTTACATCAGAGCTTTACCTCAAAAGCTTTCTCAATATGCAAGAATCTGAAGTGCTGGTTGAAAACCTACATCTTTTTGATATAGATCATGTATTGCCATCACTCTTATTGTTATCACTGCATAGCTATTAAATTACTTTTTTGCCCTGATTGAAAATTCTGAGCTGCAGTTTCTTACATGCCCACTTCTAACTTGCTTATTGGTGCAGATCTTGGTCTTCTGGGAAGCTATTCTGGTTCTCCATTTTTGCCAGATAATACAGAAGTTTTCCTGGAGTCCCCAGACAATGACGAAATAGGTGAGTTTTATAATTATATCACTTGAGCTTCAGTGGTAGAGACCCAGTAAAAAACTGGGCTAATTGAATACGATGCAATTATTTGTATCCTTGTTTTGTTGTTAAAACTGCATGTTAATCTAATGACGTTTCTCTTTGGAGATTAGGAAACTTTCACTAATGGCTAAAATCGCATGCTAATTTAATGGCATTTGTCTTTGCAGATGAGGAATTTTTTATTGATTCCATTACGGAGCCTTATCAATCTGACGAAGGTAAGGTAGGATAATACGTACTTATTCTGGTCAGTGGTTGAAGATTGATTATTTATATTTCTGCAAATTTAGGAAAACACATTGTTAATACAGTTTCACCAATTGCTGAATAACTTAAAGCAACAGATATCTCAGTAGGTGAAGTGTAGGATTTGTAAATAACACTGGCAGATTCCAGATCTCCTTCTTACAATACAATATAAACGATATGTGAAGAACTTGGCTGTTTAAATTGCCTAGCCATCAATGTTTAGCACAATATTTTTCACAATGTATGCTTGTTCATTCTATTTTTTGTCTCTGTGGACCCTGGTGTATTTAAATCAAACTTATAGGACGCTTGATTAATTATACTCTCTATTTTTATAATTCGTCATGTACAAAGGCTCTTATCTATGTGAATGCGTTACATATTCTTGTTTTTATAATGAAAGCATACATACTTATTCCCATTTTCTGAGAAAGTGTCATTAAGTGGCTATATCATCTAGTGTTTGGATTATTATAGACTTCTTTTATATTCAAATGAAGAAAATTAGGAGCAACTTAAGAGATTAATCTTGTGGACTGATTAACTTGCAAAGAACTACAACCCCAGCATTTGTTTGTCAAGAACAAACATCTTGTTGATGTTTTAGAAGTAAGAGTGATGCAACCATTAACATTGTCCAGTGATTAATTTGTTCTGTTGTTTACTTGGAACAAAAATCACGCATAAGCAAGAGAAGGAAAGTTCTGTTTGATGGGTCAATGAACTTTGATAGCCATTTGCTTTGCATTCATTAGTTTCCGGTCATTTATTTAGTTTGACATATTGCTTTTGTGGCCGGCATGCGAATGCTTTATACACATAATTTTGTAAAAATAAACTGAGGAAGTAACTACTAACGGATTAATTCAGCCAATTCCAGCAATACAAATGACAATAATCCAATTTATCTGACTTAAAGGACTGGTCACTTATACTTTCTAAGCCGATCCCAAGGACAACTTTGAAATTTTATGGCTGTCAATTTTATTTGTGGTAGTTTCAGTTTAACAGGATTAATAAAACATTATATGAAAAGAAATTGAAAATAATCCTCCCGCTTCGCCTGGAAGAAGAGACGACGACTTTCGTTAAGAAGATTCCATCTTATGACCTGCAGACTCAGTAACAGTAGCATTGGTGTAGCCGGATTGGGTGAATTCTGTCTGATCCTCCTGTATCATAGTGCCAGCATATCTAGGAATTTTGATTGCATATGTACTTTTTGATCCTAACGTGGCAGGTGGCTAGGCAATCATGTGTACATTTGAGCTTACTATCTTTGTGTAGCAACATTTTCATACAAATAACTTGGAAAAATTATTATACTGGAAAAGTCTAAAGTTTTTAATATAAGTTACAATATTGTCATTAGAAGACATTTAAAGCATTTCATTGGGCATACAAATCGTGTCGTTGAGTAAACTTTTATAATCCCTTTTTCTCCCCTTGTTTTCTTCGGATCTCTTGTTTTTTAACCATATCTGTCTGACACTGATATTCTGATATTGTGTCAAGCGGCTTGACAGAGGGAGTGCTTCCCTACAACATGCTGTTAAAGCAATTTCATGAAATGCATTCTTACAATCTTTCAGTCCCTTTTGCTATGTAAATGATGATTATGATGATTACTTTCCCTTAAGACCAACAAGGTCTATCAGACTAATAAAAGCAATGAGACTAAAATATTCTTTAGAGTATCATATTTATTTTTATGTTTGTAAGCTAAAAGGTCCGAAAAAGTAATTAAGCTGTTGGAGCTATTTGCAGGATCAATGTTTTGTCCTATTTCGAGGCCAGATTTTTTGGGTGGATAACCTTGTTTGGTGATTTTGAGGCCGTAGTTTAACTGGACTGCTTTTTTGCCCTGAAAATCATATAAATTCCGGTAAGATTTTGATGAAATCCGGCAGTGATTTTTGTAAATCTAGGTGACAGCTATCAAACTTCAAGTTTTTGGGTGCCCTAGAGGTTTTTGATGGTGCTGAATCCATTTCTACCATCAAAAACATGATTCAAACAATGCTAGTGCAAGATTTTTTGAAAGATTTTCCTTGGATTCTGACCACTTTTAGCTATCCGGGCAATTCCTCTACCTCAGTGGACACTTCTGATTTTGAGTCTTTGATTAGTTTTTTCTTCGCAAGGGTTTGTCACTGTTGGGAACAGGGTCCCCCAAGAGTCAGTTTTAGGGTTAAAAGCCCATGTTTCGGGGCAGAAAGCCCAAATTTTGTAATAAAGATGTAAAGTCTCCGCGTTTTGTGGTTGCAGAGCGCGAAGATTCAAAGGGTTGCTTGCTCTTGTTTTGTAAAGTCTCGAGTCGGCTGTAGAAATCTACCCATGGTCCGCGGACCATGGGATTGTATAAAAAGGGAGTCTTAGAAGAGTCTAAGGCATAGAAGTAATGGTAGAAAGAGTTTGTGGGTAAGAAGTTCCAAGTGTTCTTGGGTCTTAGCGTAGGTAGAGGATCTGTAGTTGAGTGCGCAGAGGTCTAGGGTGGAAGTTTGCGGCTGAGTGGGTGATTCAATTCTTTTTGTAGGTGGTATCCCTATTGTTTTGCGACAAAAGAATTAGGTTTTAGATAATCTTTTTTACCCACTTTTGTAGTTGATCCAAAGTTTTTTGGCTAGTGGCATTGCCTTAAGGGTTGCATAACTAGGGTTTTTTCGATAATTTCTTTCTAGGGTTTCCTAGGGTTGTAGACCCTCTTTTACGACCAATGGCATCTTTCTTTTTTTGTTTTGCAACATTTTTTCTCTCTATCTAGGGTAACACTCTTTGGTTGAGGTTTTAGCTACCTGAGTACAATTGCATGACTTTTTGAAAGAAGCTAACCAACTGTTGAACTATTTACCTATATTACCTTAATTAGGCCTACCCATCATCATTATTCTTCATTAGTCCTCCTAAGACATTCATAATTCTCTTTTCCCTTTCCATAGTTTCATTTTCAAACCTTGTGCAAAACCTCTCACCTCAAACAAGAGCCTAACACTCTATAGTTTCTGCTCTGCACCACTGCACATAGCTATTCCGATCCCACTCTTACACTTGGTTGATTTTCATTTGGTTGTGGAAGATGCCCCACTCCCTTTTCTCTACACAACTCTTCCTCCACACTCCCTATCCCTCCACATTCTTGCATCTCCACATATATGAACATTCTGTGCTATAATATCACTTATTGTGGTTTCTCATTTTATAATCCATAGTTAGGGTAATTTTTGCTCCTTTTGACACTAATTCAAAGTTGGTTTAAGAAAGCTCGACTGCCAACGTAAAAGGCAGTGATATGGTGTTATGCGAATCAAATTTTCCATATTTCCATAAAGGATGTGCCCTTGATTGTTAACTCCTAATTATGATTATGGCATGCCCCAGTGAAGGTGTTATGTGATGAAGGGATGTACTAGTAAATAGTATTCATGAATTGAGTTTTTAAATAACTAAGATATCTATAATACAACACTTGACTGATCACATATATCAAAGTGCCTTGAAGGAATAAAGTAATATGGTAAAAAAATGAAAGGAGTTCTTTTATTAGGATACAAATAATTCACTTGCACAACATGATACAAACTTCTATTGATCGATGACATACTAGTGGAATTTGAACTTGACACTTGAGCAAAAGATTAATAATAAAATCTATACCTCTAGTCTTGCTAATGTTGGATGTGTTCCTGAGATCTTTGATTTCAGAGAACTTGTTTCCTAGTGCACTCGTCGCTTTGATTCTAATACCGGAGTCATTAGAGTTGCTATTCAAGGAAATAATCTAATACTTTTGACTCCAAAAGCTTTTAGGAGAATGTTGAGTTTACTAGAACCAAATAGGCAACTTAAGCTCCCTGATGTAGATTATTTCCTTGACTCTCGAGGTGGGGGTGTGAATGTTCTCAAGGAATTCACGACCCAACCAATGCACATGTCAATAAACCTTTCATCCATTGATATTTTGTGTGAGCATATCCTTACAAAGATTTCTTCTAGTTGTTCATGGGTATAATGGGACGAGATTCAACATCCCATATACCTAGGTCAATTTTATATTTTTTTTTCTTTCAAGAAGGAGACTATCTTCTTTTGGTAAAATGGTAATTTCCAATGAGGTTTTCTTTCATTTGGCTAATTATTTGAAAACTCAAAGATTATTTATGACAACTTATATGGTATTAGTAATAATTTATTATAATTTGTTCAACGACCTATCAATGATCCTTGAGGTAGATTCCTTCCTCAACTCTCAGGGTGGGGGTGTGAATGTTCTCGAGGGATTCACAACCCAATCAATGCACATGCCAATAAACCTTTCATCCATTGAGATTTTGTAAAGACTGTAAAGAATTTGATGTAAGGACTGTACAAAATTTTACAGCCATTGCAAAAACAGTAAAGGTTTCTTAAAATCATCATGAACCTGTGATAAAACTACATAAAATTTTTATGTAAAGACTGTAAAGAATTTGATGTAAGGACTGTACAAAATTTTACAACCATTGCAAAAACAGTAAAGGGTTTCTTAAAATCATCATGAACCTGTGATAAAATTACATAAAATTTTATAAATCTAATTGACAGAATTGATGAGAGTACCTACCTGTATTCCTGCAGTTGATGATGCCTCAAGCTGCTCCTGCTTCGGTTACCAAAAGACTGAAACCACCCAGCCAAACTGAGCAGAACCTTGCGACTCAGTCCAATAAGCTTCCCAATTGAAGCAGACTGTTCCCCCGTGCCTAGAAACCTCAGAACAACCAGGCTCTCCTTTTGTTGGTAACATCCGTTTATCAATTTCGTCTCTCTTCCGTATGTTTCTTCGCTTCGTTCTCTCTTCTCTTTTTTTTTCTTCCCCCTTCAAAATTGTTCCCTGCTCCCTATATTATGTTTCTTGGCAGTGGTAGCTCCCTCCACCTGCAACCCACTGCTTCCCCTTATGGTGACACCCTTCCCATGTCACGTGATATATTTTTCTTTTAAAGGTATATTGATTTTTGGTTTAATATCCTTTTGTTTGTTTTTAATATAAAGGTTTAGGTTCATATTAAATACTTCAACTTTAATTTATTTTTATTAGTTTATTAATATTCTAAGATATATGATTATATAACCATCTTTTAAGATTAGCTTAATTTTTAACATCTATCTTTTATAACCCTTTTTCTTTATACTTTTTAACTTAATATCATTGGTAATTGCTCATTAATCATGATGCATTAAGTAATATATGTGCTGATGGGTGAATGTGACTACAAAATTTGAAGGAGTGTCAGGATATTTAATAATTTTTTAGTTAATTTAGAATATAGTTACTAGTGCGGTGCATGCGATGCATTCATATGTAGCGTGTGAGCATATCCTTACAAATATTTCTCCTAGTTGTTTGCAGACATAATGGGACGATATTCAACATCCTATATACCTAGGTCAATTTTATATATTTTGTATTTTTCTTTCAAGAAGGATATTATCTTCTTTTGGGAAAAGGTAATTTCCAATGAGATTTTCTTTCAATTGGATAATTATTTGAAGACTCAAAGATTCTTCTGCTGAGTATGTTGTCATTGATGTCAAAGCGGGTGCAGGAAGTTGAAGATGGCGCAAGATATCGTCACGGATGTCCTCAATACATTGGCATACATGGATGAGATGATTTAGTTGTGAAACCCTAGCTCTAGGGTTTGGTTTCCTTGGAGGATGGACACACCCCTCATTTGTTGGAGTTTTTGTAGCAGCAGATCAATGAACTTATCTCAGAGAACCTCACCATTAGATTCTACTCGTCATGCTAATTCCATTGACACGTGGAGCATCTCATGGGCCTTAATGGTTTGAGAAATACGCTCAGTCAAAGTTGGTGCACCTAGCGGGTGGTCCAAAACCCCAAAGGGATGTTGATGTGGCAACATTCAATGGGCTTGGAAAATGAGGCGTGATGATGTGGAAATTTCAATTATGTGATGATGTGGTAATTAATTTCATGTGGAGGATATTTTATTATTGTTGAGGATAAATTAAATATTAAAATATGGGAGAAAAAAGTTAAAAGTTGAATGGTTGGATTTTGGCTCCTAATGCAAGTCGATTTTCTTTTTTCATAAATGATAAAATCAAAGTCAGACTTCATGGTGTTACAATTCAAAAGTTAAAATTTAGATTTCCCTCCAAAAGGTGGATGTCGGCTGTCCAAATTCATTCTTTCACAAATCTATATAATGGCCTCGTCTCCCTCTCAACAGTGTGTGAAGAATTGAACACATTGCTCTGAAATTGTTTGGCTCTGTGGAAGGAAGTACGAGAGGATGATTGATGGGTTATTTTTGGGGTATCATTGTTTTTTTGTTTGGCATTCGGGTTTTGTTCTGTGTCTTTTTAGGTATTCAAAGAGATTCATTGGCTTTTCAAATATTTGTACCTATTATTGCTTCGTGGCCAGAATTTTGGACTAATTTGACAATGCAGAGGTGTAATTATTATTTAGCGTTGAAAATTCTATTCGTTCTTGTGAATGCATAGAATGGAAAATAAAATCAAATGATCTCTGAAGCGCTTTTGGTCTTGTGGAGTAATCTGAAGCAGTCAAGGGTTTTGATTCATACAAAATTTTGTACACTATCTCTCTAAAATGATATATATATATATATATATATATATAGAGAGAGAGAGAGAGAGAGAGAGAGAGAGATCAAAGTTCTTGAATGCATGAAATAGTGAAGAATTTGTGGTGTCTACACTCTCCTCATCTAGTTATTTAAACCTTTGCGACTCCTCAAATTGTGTATACTAATTGACCTATCCATGTGGCCTCTTGATCTAATCATCTTGTGACCTAAGTCTACCTTGAAGAATGTTGAAAAGTGTGACTAGGTTTGGTCTTCATATTGACATGTAATTGTGACTTTTGTAAATGATGTAAAGAAGAAAATAAAATTATTAGTGTGATTTGTAAGGCTTGCTTCATGGGTTTCATGAGCAAGAGATTTTATTTGTTAGTGGCTCCCATTGAGAGCCTTAGGATTTATCATTAGAGTCAAAGAGTCAATGTCATGTATGAAGAGCTCTTCTTGAACACATGTCAAATATATATTTGTCTATAAAGCCCTCCAACGACAAGCACAAGTGCCTCTCTTCAAGTCAGCCTCTAGACAAAGTGCAGAACTCATGTCGGCCCACCTTATGAAAAGACACACCTATTCATATATTCATTTCGACTTATTTATAGAGGGGAGCCACTATATATAGGTGTGAACACACTCACATTTCTACAGTCAGAGTTTCGCATATCTCTGTGATTTCAGATGGGTAATAGCAGAATGAAGTTCGTATTCATATCTCTGTGATTTTGGATGGGTAATAACAGAATGAAGTTCAGATACATATCTCTGAGATTTCGAGTATCAAGTACAGTATAGGCTACAATTCAGGTCTCTGTCAAAAGGAGTTCGAACCTATCTGATTTTAGTGACAAAATGTAGAGATCAGTTCGTATAAGTAATGAAGGAATAACAAAGAAGATTAAGGTCTAGACATAGGGGCATTAATTTAGAAGGAGAGTTTCAGTGCCACAATAGAAGATCACAGGTTGATCAAGGGTATAGATACCATAATGATGATCTCAGTATAATCTCTGTCCTATAGCGTAGAGGATTCAGTGCTAACTCAGGAAGGTGATCACTAGCATGTGTTAAGGTCTTGATATTATCACATGTGGAAGGCCTAGATACGAAGAATATCGAAGTGGAAGAGAATCGAAGAAGAAGGCTGACTGTCAAGAGAACTTGTGTCTTGGTCTTGGTATTGGAGAAGCTACTAGGTCAAGGGTCTTGGTCTTGGTATTCGTCAATCAAAATATTTATAAGAAGAATTTGTGCGGGTATTCCTCTCAAAGAGTGAGAGGTTTTGGCCTTGTCTCATAGCCTACATTTTGTGTCTCTTGTCTATTTATGTTTATGCATTGGTAGCTGTTTGATGAAGAAGAACACTAATAACTTATGTAAAGAGAATATCCTAATATAATGAAGTGAAAATACTCACAAGCAGTTACTAATCAAGAGAAATCACCTAACTAATAATGCCCTAGATTTCTCAACAAAGAAGGTAACTGAAATCTATTGAAACAAATCAAGGAAATATTTTTTAGGCTTGAAAGGCACCTATCGACCTGATGTATTAACTGTGGAGACAACCTGGAAGTAAAAAAAGAACCCTGATTCTCGATACAGTCGTGAGGCATTCATGATGTCATTGCTTTTAGATCTACGATGCCTCTTGGATCTAAATCACTGAGCATAAGGGCTTATTATTGAGCCTTCGACCTATCTTAAAGTAATTACAATGGTGTTTCCTGTGGGCTTGGATACATTGATAAATTGCATCAAATTCTTTAAATCACAATCAATTGCATGAAAATGTTGAAGTGGTTTGAAGCAACAACAATAGTATTGTCGGCTTGTGTCCAAGTCTCGTCTTTGCTAATCTATTGACAAATAAGCAATTGGTGTGTGAACCTTAAATCAACATACTTTTTCACACCTAAATGATTTCTATAGTGATATAATTCCTGTAGCATCTACAACAGTCCCTTGGACATATATGTATTCATTATATGCCAACCTATGTGCAGTGTTGTGCTTGGTGACATTGACATTGATATATCTTGAAGGGGCACTGGTAAATCAAACAACATCTAACTTCACGTATAGAGAATAGAGCCCAAATAGTCTAAGGGTTCCATTTTTTTTAGGGTTTGAAGATAGATGGTAATTTGTGATAAAGCCAACATGTGAGGTGAAGCATGAAGCATAAGTTGACATGATGTTTTGGGCCTGTTGATCATTACCTTGATGCAACATTATGAATGTCAAATGATACATTGGAGACTTGTACATTAAAGTGAGGCTTGCTAACTTGGTAGGATAACAATGTGGTGTATGAAGATGTATTTATGAAAATGA
Organism: Pinus taeda; assembly: GCA_000404065.3. NCBI lineage: Eukaryota > Viridiplantae > Streptophyta > Pinopsida > Pinales > Pinaceae > Pinus > Pinus taeda. The sequence continues at coordinate 33,631 of APFE030418782.1, forward strand.
TGACACTCTATGACAACTGTGACCTAAATACATTGCAAAAGGCCTTAATGTAGCAATGATATTGACATAACACAATGAGCAGTGACCTTGACATATCTAACAGTAGCAATGAGAGTGAACACTGATAACAACAGAAGGCAATGGTCCAACTGACATTGAGACAATGACAATGCAATGATGATTATATAGTAACCTTAACTGTAAGAGTGATGTGCGGTAGATTATTAAGGTAGCAGACCTTGTTATGATTGTGTCTTTCAAAATTCCTTTGCCGCGGAAGAAGATATGGGATAGAACCTGTGGTTGATGATAAATGACAATATAACAATGATTTGGAAGCATGGTAGTGATCTTATGTGGCAGTGAAAGAGTAACAACAATAGACATTGGTAGCAAAAAAGAAACAACGAAGTGCAACAACAATGGCAACAATAGGGGTGTCAACAATTGAGGTAGTAGTGAAGTATAGTGGACATAGGTAGCAGTGAAGTGTGGTGATAGGAGTAGTGGCAGTTGTAGCAACAAAGACAACATATGTTGTGGAGTGATAGCATTGAGGTAACAATGGTTGGTTGGCCGATTGTAAGGGGGGTTAAGGACCCTTGCAGAGTTTGTTTGCAAACATATTCATACTTGGGCAGTTTTATACTTCCTTCCAACATTGCTGGTAAAGTTGTGTGTGAACCACACATAATTCAAAGCTTGATTGAGACATAAATTTCTGTGTATTGTTTATTTGATGTGATGACGTTTATGTTTATCTTAATGCTCTGAATATTTAAAAGCAATAAACTAACCAGTTGTGCGAAAAAGAGAGGGAAACATTGATTCACCCCCCTCTTAGTATTTCCAACATCTTTATGACATCTTATCTGGTACTGGGAATATTTTATTATAATTTGTTCAATGAATTATCTTTGCAAAGTAATGTGAACCTTGAGACGAAATCAATGCAATTCTGGTATCCCGTTTTATGGAGGCATAAAACACCTTTTCACTTTTGTCTCATCCAAGATAATTTTGTTAGGGAATTTAGGCACAGATTAACTGTAGTCAAACTATAAAGGTTGTCTCAACAAGCACAAGAGTTCCTGAAGGGAAAAGGGGTATGTGTAAGAAAAGATTCATGTATATATAAGAATTTATAGGTATCAAGGAAGTCCCCTATTACTCCCTGCATTTATTTGCGACAATATTTTGCTATAGAGGTATACAAACAATATTGTTCCTAGTCGAATTTGTTTGACAGGAAGAAGAAGAAACAATTTATTTCATTACCATTTAAGACAAGTTGTTGTGAAGAATTCTTCACACTTAAAAGGAGATATTTGAGACGCTAAATCTCCTCAATTTGAAAGAATCTAAACCTATCAAAGGATTTGACCTTGAAGGGTTAGTTTTTTTTAACATTTATCATCAATGAGATATGGAAATTGGTTTGCTAGAGTCGCAAAGGAACTCGAGACAATGAAGTAGAGATTTCAAGAGGAAAGAGAAGGAAAAACTTATGCAGAATGATAATCTAGTTACACAAGTTAGTACCGATTTTGGAGAGCAGAGCAAAACTAAACAAAGAGGGAAGAATCCTACAAATGTGCAATCTTCATCAACTCAACCAACTCGCCGGAGTTCCTCCTTTAGACACAAAAGACAAGAGACAACTATAGCCAGAGGAGAGAGTAAGGAACAACATTATGGAAGAGATGATGGTGAAGAACCTCTCCCTCATGTCAATTTTGAAAAGTCTCATGTTGTTTCACCATCAAAAGGAAAAAAAAAACTCTAGTAAGAAGGGATCTCAATAGTTAGAGGGATCCACTAATATTGAGGTGGATAGTGCTACAATCCTTGACTAGGTAGCACTACATTTGGCGGAAAGTTAGAATATGGTGGAGTTGGCTACTGAAGAGCCAACTATATTTGAGGAATAATTTGTTAATTATGTACAACACCATTATGATAATATTGGGAAAAAAAATACAAATTGAAAAAGTTCATGTTAAAAATAAGAAAGTAAAGAAGAAATGGAGGTCCGAGGTAAATGTATCGGGAATAAGACCTTTTGGGATTCTGAAGTTGCATATGACTATAGGGGATTTTGTTTCTCACTTTGTTACAGTGCAAGAGATGGAAAATATATGATTAAAAAGGAAAATCAATGAGGTAGAACTTAAGCTTGGAGTCCTAGACCTTTATTCATGCCCCCTCTTGCTGTTGCAGATCTAGAACATGCACCAACTATCACACTCGACACACTAAACATAATAAAAAAGACAACTAAATTACTTAATGGAATCATAAGTTATGTCGTAGGTATCACAAATAAGCAAGTATTATGTCGGAAGCATGGGATATATGTTTGCATCTAAGAAATATCCCTCAAAGGGTTTCTTCTTTCATTGAGTACTTGTAGAAAGACCTTGAACAAAATTGTCATTTTGCTAAGAATGATTTAATTGTAGTTGTTACAAAAATCGCTACGATTAGTGATTCTTAGAAAAATCAGTAGGGGCCTCCATCTAGGAAGCGAATAAAGTAGATCAAAGTAGGATGGTTTGCGAGGATTCAAATGCTAAACGATGCTATTGTTGAATGCAAAAAGATCAATGAGAAAATGAGTAATGATTTCTTTAAAGCAATCAAGGTTGTTCAAGGCCTTGAAGGACGACAAATAATTTGAGATTCCAAGTTAATTCCAAAGGGCCAACTAGAGGAGGGTTTGAGTATCATCAAGATATCATGGGGACAATATAACATATTTCTTGGAAGGGGAGATAAGAAATGCTTAGTTACATTTTTCAATGATAACAAAGACCAATTGTCAACCATTGAGCAATTATGCTAAGATTAAAAAAAATTGAAGATGAAGTATTTGCATTGAGAGTAAAGAAAAATATAATTGTCCTATATATGAAATAGTATAAGGATGACTGACTTAAAATATCGTTAAATGAAATTGCTAATTCAGAGTAACTGTCGCAACATTTACATTAACAAACATACAAAGCCAATATATACTTTGACTTTTGACGCTACACGAGATAGAAAATTCATTCAACCAATTGTCCTTTTGCAATTTTGTGAGTGCCCTGTGTTTTATTTGAAGCAATTTCCCAACTATATGAATTGTATTGTTCAATTAAAAGGAATATCACTAATTGCATTCCTTTTATTTCTCCAGGTTATTATATTACTTATTGGTCCATGGGAGCCCCATTCCATCCCCTTAGGAATGAATGCATTCAAGTTCTATTTAAGTATCATGAATTTTGTGAAGTGTTTTAGGAACACACTTTATTTGAACTTAAATTCAAATTTGTATTTTTTTACTCTTAAAGAGATATTCCAGGATTACATGACATTTTTGGTTTCATGAACTTTTGTTAAGCATGAAATCTCATGAATGTACTCAATTACTCTTATGATTTTAAATGAATGAAATCATTTAAAGCTTTTTGAAATGCATGGACCATCTCTTTTACTTTCTATCTATGTATATTTGTTTCAAATGTGTCTTCCTCATGATGTGTGAATGGATGAATTCTATGGAATGAATCATTGGTGAGATTGTTGTTATAATTTAGTTTCCATTACTTCTTCTTTCTCAATGCCTAGTCCGCTCATAAGTGCATATGCTGAATTCTTGAATTATTATTTTTGAGTTAATTAGAAAACATGATCGCAAAATAGGAGTAGCACCTATATAAAAATGTAGAAGGAACTTTAATAAGTCTCTATAAGGTTGACTCTAGTCCTTAACCAGAAAATATGTCAACACCTATTTACATGATCTTTGAACATAATGGACTAAGAGTAGATGATTATTCATTTAAAGGGGCCAATTATCATATTTGAGAAGATTAGACAAAGAAGAAACATCTATGCAAATATTTCCATAATAGAGACATGCCTTCAAGTCTATCATAGTTTGTCTTTAGAAAATTAAAGAAATTGCAAGAGTAACATGTTAGGAAACCAACTCACAAAAAGATAGAAAAGATAGATCAACGCCCTAGAATTCACCCTCTTTGAGGGGGCAACCTCCTTTACATTACACAAATGAAAAATTCTTGGGTGATTCAAATGACTAAACCTCCCTTCTATATATAGGAGTCTAAGGGGTCATAATA
>APFE030418782.1:42371-85805 GCA_000404065.3 Pinus taeda
AATTTCATGAAAAGTTCTTGAAAATTAAAAGCTATTGTACCCAAGGATTGTAGCCATTGGACTCTTAGTACAACATTAGCACTACCCATTGGAATGGAAACCATTGGGCTATTCAATACATATTCTCCCATGGATAGCTTGATATTATGGCACTTTCCAGAGCAATTTATGATTCCTCCACTTGCAACCATCACTTGAAACTCTGGTGCTGGATATAGGAAGAAATTCAATTCCTTTGCTATCTTACAATGAATAAAATTATGGGTACTTCCAGAATCAATCAACACTATTACATTTTTCTTTTTGATATGTCCTTCTATCTTCATAGTTTGAGGAGTGGTAATTCCAACCATTGCATTACAAGATATGGTCAGATTCATTTCTTCTTTATCTAAGGTTTGTTCATGGAGTATATATTCTCTTCTTTTGACATTTATTGTTCTTTTTCTTCCTCCTCTTCACAATCTATGTAGAATAATTTCTTCTCAGCACACTTATGACCTTTAGTGTATTTTCTATCACAACTGTAACAAAGCCCTTTTGCTCTTTTTTCTTCTAATTATTGTGGTTTCAACCTTGTAGGTTGTGGAAGGCTAGGGGCAACAACACTTCCATATTTATAGTTGTGAATGGTAGGCTACCTGGTTGCCATAATTTTGCTTTCCATTTTTCTTGCTAACCTGAATGCCATCTCCCATGAATTAGGTTCCCAAAGGTGAACCTCATGTTGTATATTATACTTTAAAGTCCCTATGAACACATCAATCCTATGCTCCTTTGGAATATCTTTTACCCTTATGTTCAATTTTTATAAGTCCTCAATGTGCTCCATCATTGAACCCTTTTGTTTTAGATTTATCAATTGGCTAAAAAAAGGTGTTGCTTTTTGTATCCTCATAATGTGTTCTCATTTCCTCCGTAAAAATTGCCCAAGTGACAATTTGTTTACTATAGCAAAGCCATTGATACCATACAAACTGATTTGGTTCCAAATATAAAGTTGCAATACGTACTTTGTGTGTGTTTTGCACATTATGGAGATCGAAAAATTGCTCCATCTATAGTATCTATGTTCTGGGATCCTTGCCATCAAACTCCTCATATCGATTTTTGGAACATGGTGGGTCTTCAATCCAATATTAGAGTCTGTGAAATCATGATTAACATTTCTTTTGTTCTCATCATGAGTTTCCTTTACTACCCTTTTACCATTAGTGACCATTTCTTGTAGCAACTTATTCAAATTTACCTTCAATTCTTCCATCTTATCGTCCATGCCATTCATCTTAGCTTCCATGCCATCCATCTTAGCTTCCATCTTAACTTGCATGCCATTCATATTAGATTCCACGCCATTCATCTTGGATTCATTTACCTTTAGTGAGTGAAATTTGTTGTACTTGGTCTTGTAATTTTGATATCTCATGTTTCATTTCTTCCTCTTCTTCACGAGTCATGCTAGAGATTTCAGGTTGCTTACTAGGTGTTTCCATTTTCTTTCTTCGTGGCATTAATTAATGCTAATAATTCTTCACTATTCCCTTTGAATTCCTTCAAACTAATTTTTCAAACCAATCTTATGCAAAATTAAAAAAAAAAGCTACACACCTTTTTTTTCACTTTGTAAGAGCTCGATATTGAATCTGTTGTATCTCTGTAACTGCGGATCTCGAATATCTAAAATCTCGTCCTACGGTAGCCCTTTGAGTCTTATTTCTAACCTCGCAAGTCTAATCAAGATTGGATTCTCCAAAGAAGAGTTATGCCAAATCTCCCACAGTGACCTCATTATAAACTATTTTAGTGGAGCGAAATTGTACGATGTGCCACGTGTCACTGTTTCTACCTTAGTACCTGAAACTGACACACAGAGAACTAAAGGCCGTCCTCTTTCTGAAACTTCTTACAAAATTTCAATCTAATGCTCAAAACAAAAGTTATGATGATTTTCCCTAGGTCACATGTTTGGAATGTAATTCGGGAGTCTGCAAAAACCCTAACTTCCTTTAATCATATCTCCACAAATATAGAGAGACAAGCTCTGAAATTCAGACTCGAAGTTCAGAATGATTTCGGATCAAATGGGTTTTTTTTAGCTTTTGAAACGTCGCAAAAAAAAATTTATAGTGAAAATTCCACGATGACCTGTTTGGAGCAGCGAAATCCTAGAATCCAAAGCTTCGATATCAAATGTTAAGAAACCAGCTCACAAAAAGATATAAAAGATAGATCAACGCCTTATAATTCAACCTCTTCGAGGGGGCAACCTCCTTTAAATTACACAAATGAACAAGTCTTGGATGATTCAAATGACTAAACCTCCCTTCTATATATAGGAGTATAAGAGGTCATAATATAATCAAGCCGACATAACAATAATAACATAAGGGCACAAAAATAACAATAGTGGGTTTCTATGGGGCATACTAATAACAATATGGGGACAATAGGTGCACAATAATAACAATAAGGGATACAATGACAATAGTAATGGGGGAATCACTAGTATTATAGGGTCCTAACATAACAATTTATGATGGATATATTTTTGAGTACAATATTGAAACAATTCATAATATTTGTCATCGTGCATTAAGCTTATGGGCTCATTCTCTCTCAATAAATAATTGAATGAAGAGATGCAATCTATGATGAAGTTTCTATTCATGCTCCACCAAGGTCTTTCCCATTACTTATCGAGGATTTTTGTATGGATTCCCCTCAACTTATTGTAGTGGGTCTTTATTTATCACAAGTTTATGTACCTCATTTTATTGAAGTACCTTTGAAGACTACTTCCTCACGTACTCCTTTTCTAGATAGATAGAGGAATTGCAACATATTTTGATGGATCTTTCTTCATATTATCATGTTGGTCCATTTTAGATGCACTATATCTTGAGTTTGTACCTGTGCTTTTAGCAGATCAACTTACAAATATCTCCGATATACCTTGGAGGCCATCTTCACTAGCTTGCGGAAATATATTAGTGTGGGAGATATGGCATTAAAGGGGGACTAGGTAATTCCTTAATTATATGGGCCCTGTACATCATAACATAGGGATGTGTATCTTATGTAATGAATTCTATTTGAGTCCTCCATATTCATATTTAGGGGGGATGTTGATAACATGGGTGTAATCTTCTATTTTGACCACAACCAACCGTTATATTAAGTTGGGTATTCATAAATCCACTCTCATTTGTATTTGTGTTGACTTTGGTTACCTTTCATACGGTATGAGAGGTAACCATGTGATATCACATGCTATATATTTTAGCACGAGCACCACCCTTATAGCAACATGATTTTTTAGTTCACACTTCATTCTCAACACTTTAGATTGATCATTAGAGCTTCTAAGTTAGAGATCTTGTTGCTTGATGATCTTCCTTGCACAATGAATATGCCCAATTTTGATGATTTCATGATGATGATAGCATGGTTAAGTCGGTTTGGCATATACATGTGATGATAATTCCTTAGTGCCTTAGTCCCTCATTGATGATTATGATGATGAGGTTTGATGTATTGGACACTGTCATGTCTTTCATTCTTATGTATGGTGATAATGTTTCATATATATTTTATTTCCCTAGTGAACATTGAGGAAATATAACAATGGATCATAAAACTCCAAATTGCTATTATTTTCTTTTTGTTACCATGGTGTATCAAAGCCTTCATTTAGATAAGTGTTGTCACTCTTAGGTTCAGAGTTGTACTACTAAAGACCTAGGAAGTTGTACTGTGACTATTTGTCCTAACCATTTTTCACTTCCTATCATCTTCCCCGTCAGTTCCATGCACACATATCATATTTCCACTCATGGTTGACTTATCATATGTCATATCAAGGTTTATGCTTAATAGTCCCAAGTAGGAAAGCCTCGTCTTAAAATCTATCAACTCAAGGTTGAAGGAACTAAAATAAAAAGAAAAATACGAAAGATTGAGCCACAAAGCCACCTAGAAGAAATCGTAATGCCCCATGTCCCATGCTTAACAACACATATTTGAAGAAGGGACCAATCGAATAAGAAAAAATCAAGAAAAGGGGTAGTAAGAAAAAGGGACAAAGAAATAATAACTCAATACTAAGTTCTTCCTCTCTTTAAAGGCATTTGTAGATGTATATCTTAAACAAACCTTATGTCTTTGAAAATAAACTTATGAAGCTACCCTCCCTTACCATTATATTCATCATATACATACTCTTAACTTAGTTTATTAGGAAATGCTTCTTGCCTTAGGAGTTGCCACATGTAAAAGAGGTTCATATTTTCTCCACCATGGTTAAGCTTGGCAAATGGTATAAATTAAATGAGTTATTAATAAGTTAAAGGATGAGACTTGATGTTTCTCCTTCTAATGGAACTTATATAGAGGTTGAAGTCATGACAATGTTGCACTTTAATTTTGATACTCACCTCAAGCTTTGCTTTGTGAACTTGCACTGCGACTTGTCTATCTTCATCGAAATCCATGACTACCTCGAGCATTGTTAAACTTGTGTTGGGCATTGTGATAGCATGTACACATATTCTTGAGGCCAAACACACCACATCATCACTCATATGAAATATTTATTTTCTCCTATTTGACCATTTAAATGGGGGTATTTCACTTGAGGACCACATGTGCCTATTTTCCATTTAGTTTGCATAATTTATGTAGTACATTGGAGGATTTTGAGAAGTAACTCACCTTGGGAAGTGTCTAGATGAAACATGTCGGGTTTTTTTAGCACTTCATGGAGTATTTTGAGGTAACAACCCTCCTATTTCTTTGGATCCACATGCATGCAATAATTTCTAAGCATTTTAAGGCTTTCTTGTTGTATTTTGATTGGGTCAACCCATCTAGATGATGGAGTTTTTTGTATCTTGATATCTATTTTTCTATTGAGGGGGGTGTCTAATTTGTATAGGCATCTATTCTTTCTTATTGTACATGTGGAATTAGTCCACAATATTATATTATTGTTGACTACATCCTCTTTAATTTGTTATAGGATATTAGTTTTTTGAGCATAGATCTAGGATTTGTTATAGGTGTAATGCTATTTTATTGTTTCTATAGGTGGTTGAAATGTGGCGAATTTTTTTGGAGCATACTAGTGAGTTTTTGTTGTAGGTTTTGATTTGTCTATGACAATTTGGGTGCCATAGAAGAGTGGAATTGTTGCAGTAAAGAGGTAGGTTTTTAATCCTTTGTTCTCTTACTTAAAGTGTATAATTCCCCCCCTAATATTCCTTGTGAACAAAAACAAGATTCATTCCATTTCAAGTAAAAACAATCCCAAGAATTTCTTTTTAGTAGTACGGTTCTTAAAGGCCCACGTCCTTCCAATTGTTATAGTAATTTCTTGTTAGATCTAGGACTTGCAAGATCCTGTTTCGTTAACCCTATTTTATCTTTATATCATTTGAAAAATCACCCCCTTAAGGTGCATCTTGACCCCACATCTCAACCATAGAAAGGAACTTGTTTTTGTCTCTTCCCAACTAACCCAAAAACCCTTGTAATATTCATTTTTATTTTTGTTATGCAATCTTGAATTTACTGTACAAATCTAGCCTAAATTAGGTTTGTTTTAGATCCATTTATTCCTTAAAAGTCATGTATTAAAAATGGATCCTCCCTCCAAAGTAAAATATTTGAAGTTCTCCTCCAAATCCTTGGGTGTTTTGCTTGATTTGTCCCTTTCTTATATGTTTGTTTGTAAGTGTTGGAAGACACACAAAAATGGATAGAGATAGATAAGTGTGATATGGATTATTCAATAATATGATACACATAAATACAACATTTTTGTAACCCTTGGTTTCGCCTTCCACACAAGTGAATATTCCAAGTTTACATAGCCTCTAAGGATTATGTTTCCAACATTCCCCCTTTAATCTAAAGGGGTGTATGTGAGTCCAAGAAGAGAGATGAAATACAAAGGTAAATATCAATTAATGGCTAGATATGCTCTCTTAATCTGGTGGTTTAAGGGATACCAAAAACCAAATCGCGTTTATGGAGATGAGTTTATCTATGACTATAAATTTGACTTTGGCTCTAGCTGAATTTGACTCTAGGCTATGGTGGTTGGATGTGGTTCTATCTATGGCTCAGGCTCGCTTGATATGACTTTGAAACTAATAGTTGACTATCAGTTCATCCCTTGGTTAGATACAAGGTGAGAAGATGAAATTATCCCCCTACAAGACATGTCAATACCCGAGAATGAGTTCTATGGTATGACGAATATATCTTCTTGGTTGTTGGAGAACATTTACAAGAAGTGATCCGTCCAAGGTAAATCTTTGTTCTTGCGTTAGTGTTGTGACCAGAATATTTGTTTGAGTGATATGTTTTCCAAAATGATCATAAGGGTGAAGATCGAAACATTGATCTTTCATGTGGCCAAGTCAATGACAATGTTGGCATTATAGAATCTCTAGTGGATGTAAAGTAGATGAATATGAACTACCGTGAAGAAACCCAACACTTTGAAACTGGATTGGTTTAGAGTAGCTTGGAATGTAAAAGGTCACTTATTTTTCATATCAAAGATTGTTTCTATGCTTGCTTTTGATAATTTTTTTCCAAGGTTTGATGATGTGTTTGGGAAGTGCAAGATGGAATTTTGCATCTTCTTTTGAATCTACTCCTAAAGTGACATCATGTATTGGTTGTGTTGAGAAACTAAGTGCTAGAAGATAATGATTGATTTCTCTTATCTTGATAAGTACTTGTGAGTGTTTGTTGGATTCTTATTACTTATATTATCTTCTTCATCAAGTAATTATACAAATGTACGAAACATAAAGATCACAAAGAGACAAAAAAACACAAGAAATTAGGCTCCAAGCTAGGGCAAAAATCCACAAAGGGGAAAACCCAACAATCCTTCTCTTATAAAATAAGATCAAAATGAGATATCCAAGACCCAAGTCCAAGACCAAGACTACCACAAATATCCCAAGTCAAGCCTCCTCCAAGTCACATCTAACAATTCAAAGTCAACAAAAGTCAACAATGGCCAAATTTCAGATCAAAATCACATAAATTTCAGATCTGCAGTGGAGGCCAAATTTCGGCCCTATAATAGCCTAAAAAAATCATAGAAATATCGCTCGTGTGAACAAAATTAGGGCATAAAGCTCATATTTTCTCTCTTTTGACTTCCTTCTCTCTCCCTTGACTTTGACTCTCTTTCTTCTTGATTAGGCATAAAAATCGATGTGTGATGTGATGGTGAGTGATTTAGCTTCCAAGAGGTCAAGTTGACTTGTATATATAGATGTTGAAGAGGGTCGAATCATTGCCATAGGGATGACTTGTCCAAAGAGGGCCGACTTGGTCTTGTGTTGACTCTTTGACTAAAAAAAGATAATTATTTTTCTGTTCTTTAATACAAAAAATCCAAATGGGACTTGACTCAAATACATTTATTTTGACTCATAAATTGTCTTTGACTCTTTTGATTCTATAAGCATGAAGAACATGCTTTGACCAAAAATAAAATAATAATAATAATGAATGTAATAAATATGTCAATGATAAAAATTACATTTTATTACATTATGAAAATCGACACTAATTACATTTTTCAACAAGTTGCTGATAAGAGTCTTTCTCTAACTCAAAAAAAGAATTGTTCTGGACAAAACTATTTCAGAATGATGACTCCTTTGTTGTATTTCATCTCATTGGAGCTGAGATTCGAGCTGAAAAAACTCAATTTTGTCCTGTGCATCTTGTAAACAAACATCATTGAGAGTGGCTTTGTTGATCTTGACCATGTTGTCAATAATAGACAATATTAGAGTATTTAGTAGCTTTAATAACTCATCAATCTGAGCCATTTTCTCAACAAATCAAGGTCGGGAAGTGAAGGGTGTTAGAGTCAACTAAAAATGCACCTATTTACAATGTAATTTAACTTATTTTCAAAATAAGTACAATCTTCTCCATGGGAGTGACTTCAACAGTACTTAAAACTAGTGTCTTTCATGATTCATGCAAATTACTAAACAAACTAGATTTGAATGTGGGCCAGCTGAGAAATATAAGCCCCTTGCAACATGTCTCTCGAAATCAAAATTGCGTTGTAGTGTTTTTGAGGCTTCAAAATAATTTTTTAAAAGTTACTTGGGCTACATTGCCTCACTCATACACAAAGATTAATGATCATGTATCAACAAATCCAAAAAATATTAGCAAAATAAGTTTGCAGAATCGGGTAAAAAGGAGCTAACGACTTGGTATGTACAGATTTGTGGAGTTGAGTAACATGGTATAATCGTCATATCTCATGGTGGGTGAGCCTCTCATAATAACTATGTTACCAAAAACGGGATGATGGGCAACGTTTCTGGCAAAAATGACTCTAGAAACGAGACGACACAAGAAACACCGTCTTATACGCCGTTCTCATTCTCCTTGGCTAGAAACTTGTTTCTTGCGAAATGGGTTGTTTCCTACAACATACTGCAAATCGTTTCTCCTTAGTTCTTGATTTCCTTTCCCAACTGGATTTAAATCTTGTTTTAAAAACTCTAGTTGTTTTTTCGAGCACTGCAATTGCGCATGCAAAATAAACTAATGGTTGTGACTTCCCTGAAGGTTAATCAAGGATTTAAGCTACATAGGAGATCAAATTGTTGATCTAGATTGTCATTGATGTCAATATGGAAATATTATGGATAATAAATAATGATGTGAAGCCAAGCAGAGCAGATCCGTGAAGCAACAAGAGCAGGAAGAGTTAATTGGAAGCCATCAAAGAAGAGCTATTAGAAGAAGAGATATCGGAGTAGAGAAGAGCTATCGAAAGAAGAGTTATCGGAGCAATGTATTGAAAGTCATAGGAGTAAAGAGAAACCACAGGAGTGACGAGCCAAGACAATGCAGATCTATCGCATATTCCAAGAGTAAGAGCCATATTAGAGGAAGTAATAAACCATGGGAACCCTTTCGACAATAAATAATATCTACAAAAATATTATTGGTGGATATAATACATTAATTTATGTAAACACTGCTCAAACCCTTGAATGTGATATGAGTTACGAACCCGATGATCCCATTACATTACACCTTAATGAAATATCGTATCCGCATTGGAAGTTATGTATCACAAAGGAATGTCACTTGAAAATTACGATTGCGATAATCTTGCGGACACGCAGGACTATTACAATTCACCTTAATGAAACATAACGTCCGCCTATCAAGATGTTCATATCACAAATCATAAGGGATGTATATCCAAATCCGCCGATTGCGATATAATATGCGGACCTGATAGCTCCATAGAATATACCTTTACGTAGTATCACATCCAGGTATTGGGGAAGTTACACAAATCATAAGGGTTTTCACCGCCAGACCACCAATTGCAATAAGACTTGTGAACTCGACCGCCGATTGCAATAAGACTTGTGAACTTGACCGTCGATTGCGATAAGACTTGTGAACCTGACAGTTGACTGCGATATTAGCTATGGACCCGACGTATCTATTAACTATGGTTTAATATTATATCGCATCTGTTTCATCAACAGTGTGAATATCGGCCATGTTACATTGATGATGTTAAGAGTTGCGATTGTGGACCTTCGAAAGTTGCGATTGTGATTGATGATGTGGATGTGGGACCTCCTTGGATACGGTCTCTCCTATGAAATCCTCTGTAAATGAAACAAGTTTATTGGATGAATATCCATAAGTCGGCCTCTCCTCCCATATGAACATGTCTTTTGAGTATTGGTGAAACTTGTATAAAAATGAGTTAAAATACTTCACTTTTGTACATCGATCTTGGGCATAAAAACATAGCAGAAGGAAAGTTCACAACTTGTGAACTTGAAGAGACAGAGGAAGCCGAAGGTCAAGAAGTCGAAGGTTGAGAAGATGGAGAAGGTGCAACAGAAGCCGAAGGCCAAGCAAAGAAGGAAACTGAAGACAAAGCGGTAGGAAAATATTTTGACCTGATTCATTAAGGAAGAATCAGACCTCGAAGTGAAGCGATAGTGCAGACAACGTCCTATTGCAAAGACTACAAAGACAAGATTTTGTAAAGAAGTTCTTGGAAGCAGTATAATAGAATCAAACATTTCTTAATAGAGTAAATCTATAAGGTCGGAGCCCTTGGGGTTGGTACCTCAGAATTGGAAGGATTGGTGTCCTTGGAGTCAGTGCTCCTAAATTCAAGGTTGGTGCCTTGGTAAGAAAGGGTCGGAACCCTAGAGGTTGGTGCCTCATCAAATTCCAAGTTGGTGCTTGGAAAAACTCATCAGATATTGTATTCAATTTTTTTATATTTAATAAAATCATTTCTTTGATTAAAATTGTAAAGAATCTAAATTGGTAATAATAACAATTGAAAAGAAATACTGATTCACCCCCCTCTCAGTATTTCCAACACAAGTTATCATTCACCAGACACAGCGAAAGAACATATCAGAACTGAGCTGAGAAACTTCACGCCTCTAGCAAGTTAGCTTAAGTGCCATCGTTTTCTTGTGAAAAAATATCTCATGTACATCGTTCAACCAATTTGTGCAGTCATATTTTATCTTTCAACAATTTGATCCCTGAGCTCTAACGTTTACATTTTGTTTCAACTAGTTCTTATTTTGTCGCTTGAAAGCTTACATATCTTAATGATTTTAGACTTGCATCATAAATTTTATGTCTTCATTCATAAACTAGAAATTTCCATCGGATTGTTTTAATATGCCCTTCACCTCTATATTTCTAGATATAATGTTATGAGAATCCTTCAAATAACTAGAACTTAGAGGAAATGAAATTTTGGAATTGTTGTTTTTCATATTTCCTTTGTTCATGACAATTGTCCAGCACTATGAGCACTACTAGCCTTTGCGTTGCTTTTGAAGATCAGTTTAAACTTTATATGAAGAAGAATTATATGATACCAAAATATATTATGGAACAAGAAAATCGAGTTTTAGGCTTTAACTTATCAATTTGGATTCGAGAGTGGTGATATATCAGAACTCCAATGATTGTAGGGTCTCAAGTTCCAACTATAGTAGTATCACATAAATCATCAAAGATAATAGTCGTGAAGTGGTGTGCAAAAAGAAGCCAAACGAAGTCCCCTTCTTTGATCTAATAAAACACACTAACATTTTCAAGGCCTCAAGGGGTTTAATGCAATATTGACCTCTCTTGTTGGATCTTTACATACTTGTTGTTGAATCCCTTGGCATGCAAGGCCTTGGAAAAGATGAGAGCTCTTTGAAAACATGAAATGATTCTTTGAAAATGGAAGAACATAAAACATAGAAAATTGGTCAAAGATTTCACCTTATGCACACCTCCCATCCTCACATATAATAGATTCTCAAAGGGTCAGGATCTATGACATTGATTCTATGAAAGTAAGATGAGAGCTCTTTGAAAACATGAAATGATTCTTTGAAAATGGAAGAACATAAAACATAGAAAATTGGTCAAAGATTTCACCTTATGCACACCTCCCAACCTCACATATAATAGGTTCTCAAAGGGTCAGGATCTATGACATCGATTCTATGAAAGTTCATAGAAGCGAATAGCTAAATTTTTGGATCTACAAAATTATGATTTAAAAAAAAAAAACTAAATTACTATTTATAAATGTTTCTTTACAATTTTACAAGTGAAACATTGAATGTTTATGATCAATTCTTTGTTTTATATTATTCACATTTAACCTTCTATTTTCTCTCTCCATGTTTATTATATGCAAACCTCCCATCTTCGTTTTTCGTACCTTTCTCGTTTTGTTTACCATTTCTCGTTTCTAGTAACATAGCCTAATAAAACATAATTGGTGTGAACATATTTGTTACAATCTGCAGAAGAAAACTCATAGTTTAGAGTAAGGTAATTTAAAGTCATTCCATGGAGCTTTTAGAGATTTCTGTGCATCAAGAGCAAACTGGATTGCCAATGAGGTTTCAAAAAGGTTTGGGACGTTGGTACTGGGAATAATTTTCAGTTTTGCAACATTTTACAAGACTTCAAATTTGTAGGGTCGTGTGATTGTGTATGGTGTGCAATGATGATAGGATATGTAGGTTCATGGAATTGAGAGGTTTATCATTGTGTAATGAAGCAGATATGATCTCACTATGAAAGAGGTTGCTAAACGAATCATTGATGGAAATGGTGATGATAGCTCGATTATGAAATTTGAGATGTTGTCTCATAGCTCCTCCCACGAAATGTTGTTTTCCAATAAGGCATTATACGTATGGTTCAACTCCATGCACGCTTTTATCAGTTGTTTCTTATGGATCAATGCAAAATAACTTTGCTGTATAGCAACTGACTTGGAGGTCACTCTGTACATTACAATAATAAGACGTAGAATACTATGACACGTTGGAAAAGATAAAGTCATGCTGTGAGGTTGGATACATTTTTGAATTTTATTTGTATTAGATTTGGATTGTTAATTTTTGAGCACTTCCATTGTTTGTGTGTGAGAGTGAGAATTATCATAATACCCAGAGGACAATTGGTGGGGATTTAGTTTTTGAACTTCCATATATGAGGAGCTTATTAAATTGTAGTTAGATATAGGGTCATCAGTGTCAACCTCAGTCTCAGATTCAACTTCTTGGGTTGGATAGGTGAGATTCCACTTGGTATACTGGACGTGCTATTCCTATATATTCTTTTTTACAAGAAGTTAAATATCTTTACCACATTAAAGTATCTTGGTTTCCTTGGACTCTTTCTGCTTGTGATGGGCCACAATATATTACCCTCTTTGTAAGTTAAAGAACAATGGGAGGCTTGAAGGTATTGACCATAGCAACATTGGACAATTTATGGAGACTTCTAGCATGGTTTGAAGTGGTTTGAGTTACGTTGCTAAGACTGCAAAATAGCTTTTTCCACATAGATATGAGTTGTGGCCATATTCTTCAACTCTAAAAATTTGGATATGCCAAGCTGTTCGCTCCTATTTACCTTAGTTTGCAAACTTCTTTTGCTAATATTTTGTGGATTTATTGATGCACGATTGTTGATATTTGTGTGTGAGTGAGGCATTGTACCCCAAGTAGCTTTTAAACATTTATTTTGAATCTTAAAAAGCACTAGAACACAATTCTGATTTGGAGACCAATATTGCAAGGAGCTTAGATTTCTCATGTTGCGCACATTCAAATCTGGTTTGTTTTGTTGCAGTAAACTGCATTAGTCCTCAGTTTGACATCCCTTGTTGGTTAATTTCCTTGGTAAACATTTCCTTGTAATTATGTAATCATGAATTAAAATGGCTGAGAGAAAGGGACACAAATTCCATTACTTGAGGAGGGAGATTGCTTGAGGAAATTTTTTGTTTTAAATATTAGCCATGGGCTAACTGAGTGGTTTTAATGGGTTGGATTATGCTATTAGGATGGAGTTGGAAAAGAGGACAAGGAATATGCTTCCTTGGAGTAAAATGCAAGCCAAGAAAGGACAAAAATAAAGGGAGAGTATGGGTTGTGCTATCCAGGGGGGTTGTTCCGCGTAGACCACGCGAAGGAATAGAACCACTGTGGTTGAGCTTAAGGATAGGCAACAAGACGTGTATGCCCACTCGCAACTAAGGATACGGTTGAAACACATTAGAAAAAAGACCGACAGAGAAGAAACCGGGGAGGCGGGGGGGGGGGGGGGTGCGATATTTGATTCTTCCATTCAGGAAGGCCAAGAGTCAACTAAGGGTAACCAAGAGAGTTTCTTAGGAATAGGCCAAGAAGCCCAAGAGGGATTGCTAGTTGAGGAATGAGAGCAATGGATTGTCTAAGGCTGGTGAAAACCACCATGTGTGTCTTGCCTTAGGACTGTTAAAGCCACTGGGAATTTTGTGGATTGATGAAGCTACTGGCCAAGAGACAAAGATACTTAGGTACTTGGGGTGCATGAGGAAACGCCAGAAGTGGCCCTGGGATAGAAATGTTAGTGCTTGCACTCTCTAAGGAAATATCTAACTATGGTGAAATTTTTGCTCCCATGGTATGTTATCAAGAACCCTCCCATATTGAGATCTCCTCCTCTTGAAATTGAGTAGTGGCTTGCCTAAGCGTTGATGAAAACCACCAAGAGTGGCTTGCCTTAGGATTGAGGAATGCCATTGGGAAACTTGTGGCCTGAAGAACCTACTGACTATCCGTAGCTTGCCACTGAAGAACCTTCCCATGTTATAATAATATTTCTCTCTTGATTTAAGATGTGATTCTCTATGAAATAAGGGACACCTATGACGAAAGCTATCTGAGTTAAAGTTACTAAGATTGAACAATGGTTTGCTTGATGATGAGGAATACCACTGGGAAGCTTGTGGTCTGAATAACCTACTGATTTATTAGTAGCTTTCCATTGAGGAACCTTCCAATACAATATTGAAATTATGCCCTTAGAGTAGAGATGCCAGTCTTTTTGTTTATAAAAGACACCTGTGATGAGGTTGACTGAGATTAGGCCTTGTGACATGATAGTGGGAAATTGGTGAGAATAATTGAGGGAAGTGAGCCCCCTGTGGATTCAATTATTTGATTGGATGGTAGGCAAAGGTTGGTTATCTTTGAAGGCCCTGTTTCAACTGGAAGTACTGATTTTAGAATGTAAAGCACTCCTCAAGCTCTAATATTTGGTTTCGGGGTGACTACTGCAAGAAAGGTTTGGCTGCAAAGTGTCTAAGGTTGGGTGGAGAGTTTAAGTCCCACTCTTAGTTGCTGAGCACATTTGATAAGATAAGTATATACCCAAGCCTTGTACCTTGAATGTTAAGCATATACTTGATGTTTAGATTAAAGCCTGTTTTGGTATTGATTCAATGTGCGGGCCTAAAGCTTGTGATATAAAGTGTAATATGATTTCTTGCATGCTTAAGGAATATTGACTTCTTGTGTAAATGAATGGATTTATGTATGCATTCATGGGCTTATTTTTTGTTTATTATTAGTCCAAGAGACTTATAGATCTCTGGACCATTAGTGGCCTAAAATTGGTCCACTGAGCTTAAGTATGAATGCAGGAATAGATCTTTGTTGTATTTATGTTGTAGTTAAATGATTGGTTATTTAGCCTTGTTTTATCATTGCTAAGCTCAGGAAGGATAACATCTATATATATATATATATATATATATATATGTGAAGGGTCAAAGCCTTTATAAGCTCATGAGGGATAACTAAAAGTATATTACATATGTTATACTAATATACATATATGTTGCATTGAGTGGGTTGGGCTAAGCCATGTTAAAGCTCAGGAAGGATAGTGTAATATATATATAAGGTTGGACTGGGCCAAGGCTCAAATAGGCTTAACAGAGGACACATATCACAACATATGAATGGAACCATAACCAAACATTGGGGGGCTAAGGAAGCCCAAAACATACACTTATATATGTGCAACGGTGCTGAAAGTTTAGGGCTCAGAGGAGCCACGAGGCTCGAGTCTTATATGCCATGTGATCAGGCGCCACGCCCAAGGGTGGAAGAGGAGGACATTTGGGCCATTGGATTCCTTGAGGAGCTACCACTGTTGGATGAACCCTGGAAGCATTACCCCAGCTATTTCAAAGGGAGGTTTGGAAAAATCCCACATGGATTTATTTGTCGGGACGACGTGATGCAATGGGGTTGGTTTCCTGACATTCATGTAACCTGACAGAGGACCCCATATACTTTATAACGTGATATATGCGTTTAACCAAGTAGAAAAGGGTCTGGTGGGACCCATGGCCAACCTGGCAGATGTCATGGCCATGAGCAACGTGGCTATACTTGATAGGACATGTGAAGGTTTGTGTTATTGCGATGTGATGACCTAGGGTAGAACACATCACCCCGCCGATAAGAATGGGTGACGTCACCCCGACATTTATTCCCGACCAATATCCTGTGTTGTTGGGTATAAAACTCCTGGGATTATATTTTTGGGAGGATGTGGCATGGTGGGCCAAATTTTATGCCATGTTGAAGAAGGGAGAAGCCTCATCATCTTTCCATGCCACCCTAAGATTTTGAATGGAGGTTAGGTCACTCTAACAGTTTGAATGCATTGTGAGGGGAAAAGGTCGAGACAGTGTGGCAGGGTGGATCTTGAGCACGCAACAACAACAAGAAACTAGATGACATATAGAGGAGGGGTCCATGTAACCCTAGCACCTCTACCCTGGCAAATCCTGTTGGGGCTAGGTGCAATACCACTAGGATTCTCAGGGTGATGTGGCCATAGAGGGGCTTATGTCCTCATACCATATATATATATATATATATATATATATATGGCCTTGCGAACCATGGAAAAGGGAATACTCTGCATACATGAATGAATCAACAACTTCCAGGTGGAATATGACATGGATGCCCACATGGGCACGACGTAGGTGCCACATGGTAGACCAGAGTGATGTTGCACTCTCTGATACGCCAAATTTTAATCACCCATATCTTTTGATCCAGAAGCCCGGTTGAGGAAAAAATTATATCACTGGAAAGGTATTGATGAGACAAACAAAATGATGTCATCCATTTTAAGTTTTGAAAAGCTTGAAAAAGATCGAAAATTTAGACCCCATTTCCATAACGAGACATTAGAGGTTGGGTCATCAGAATAGCTTCCTCCTTATACCCTTAGTAGGCGCTAGGGATAGTAGGGGGTGTGTTACACTAGAAGATATTAGTTTTGAGTAATAATGGAGTCAATACCATGGGGTAGCTTGTACTTATTTTGAAAATAAGTTAAAAATTATATTGTAAACAAGTGCATTTTCAATTGGACTTGACACCCTTCATTTCCTGAGCTTGAATTATTGAGAAAATAGATTGAATTGATGAGTTATTAGAGTTATTGAATACTCCAATGTTGTATACTTTTGATAACACAGTAAAAATAAGTAAAGACACTTTCATTGATGTTTGAATTTCTTTACAAGATGCACAAGACAAAATCGAGTTTTTCCAACTCGACTCTCTGCTCTAGCGAGATGAAACACAATAGAGGAGTCATCATTCTAAACTAATGTTTGTTCAGAACAATCCTCTTTTTGAGTTAAGAGAAAAAGAATCTTATTAGATTCCAACACATGACATCACTTCAGTAGCAGATTCAAATGAAGATGCATAATTTCAGCTTGCAGTCTCAATCCCATCATCAAACTTTGGTGAATATGAGGGGGAAAAATGTGATAAGCCCACATAGTTTTTTTTGAGTGTGGGACATCGTGTAGATAAACATGTGAAATAATTGCTCAAAGTGTTATACTAGAGAAGAACATAGAGTGATACCTTGTTGATAGTGTTTTCATTGATGTCAAGGTTGAGAAGGAAGAAGGAAAAGTTAAGAAGGCAGAGAGGGCCCAAAATTGGCGATGGTCGAGAAAGACCAAGAGGTAGCCCCTGATCATCGCTCTTGGTCACAAAGGTCCAATAGGCTAGTGCATAAGGGCTAGGATCATTTTGGACTTCACGAGTATCAACATGGTTCAAAGGAAAAAAGATGCTTTGACTTCCTAATATGACTTGAAGATATGTGGAGGAAAAATAGACTAAGTAATAAATGGTGTGCAGAGGAAAATTATGTGTGGAAGTAAAGGTATGTTCCACTACTCTGTACAAAGTGGGGCCAAAACATACTGGGTGGAAATGATGATGTGAAGTGCAAGGTGGCAAGAACCAATGACGTGGAAACAATAAGTGATGACACGTGGCAAAATGATTTGGAATTTTTGACTAGCCAAATGGATAGTTGGAAGGTGACATGGAAAGACACTTGGAAAAAGAACAGGTGGTGCTCGGTGATTGGTCCATGATGGCATGATGCAGTAGAATAAAAGGTGTTGATATATGTGCCAAAAATTTGGTTGGTAAATATTTTGTGTTAAAATAATTTTGGCATGTCTACTGTTGATAGACAGAAACCATGTCACAACAACATTCAAAACACTTGTGGGTTCCATATTGGGCCTCGGGTCATCAGAGCATTAGATGTTGAAATGGGCATGATAGTGGATAGTCCCGAGGGGTGATGTCCCAAAGTTATGGGAAATTAGCTATTAGTTGCAGCAAATGTCAAGGATTACTATCAAGTTAAGCTCTGTTTACTAGTCTCAAGACTTTGGTCTCAATACTGTGTTCAACAAGCAAAGTTCTAGCCATTCTAGGTTCCATGGAAAATAAATGTTGGTCAAAAGTTCTGAGTATATTGGTTTTGTGGCAATAAACGAGGAAGTGAAATTTGAGAGAGGTTACACTTCACACAAGTCAAAGTTCCGTAGGGGACTCAGTCACAAGGATCAATCTAGTAGAATTAATAGAAAAATCACCCAAGTAGGAAAAACCATAGAGATATATCCAAATGGAGAAGAGAGCATGTGAAAAGTTATAAATATAAATATGCAGTTAGAAGACTATGTAGTGATCATAGAACATGATAGAGCATATACGCCATTAGGAAGCATGAGTGAGGAGAGCACATATGCAAGAATGACATGAGTGTGTGGAGAGTGTGGGGTATGTCTTATATTATTTGCACGACTTATATGCACCATGGACAAAGGGAGTTCCTAGGAGAAGTTGTTCAGCTCCACCTAGTCAGGGTATGTAAGCGGTGGGTGACCCCCTGCATAGGGCTCAGGGAAACACCCCAAGAAAAAAATTTGGGCAATTTTTCATCTATTTTTGGTTGTTTTTGGCCC
This sequence comes from Pinus taeda, assembly GCA_000404065.3. Lineage (NCBI taxonomy): Eukaryota > Viridiplantae > Streptophyta > Pinopsida > Pinales > Pinaceae > Pinus > Pinus taeda. The sequence continues at coordinate 61,090 of APFE030418782.1, forward strand.
ATGGTTTTGCTAAAAGAAGTTTTGTGGTGCATGGTGGTTTTTCACATGGTTTTGTATTTTCGGTTATGGAACTATGGTTCTATTGGAGGTTCATATGTTGTAGGATGTATATTATATTGCAACAATGTATAGAGAATATAATGAAAAATAAGCTTGCTGGTTTTCTCAGGTCTGTGTTTGTGGGATAAAATTTGTGTGTAAATTTGTGTGTTTTCCATTGTATCTTTTCTGTTTTATTAAAGATCTATTTGCAACAATTATTTGTATATGGGGTTAAAACTTACATTAGGTATTAGAGGAATTTTGGTTTCAAGGGGACACCTTTGTGGCTAAGGGTTTTTTCTCGGGCTTGTGGTAGGCCCTGTTACACTAGGAGATCTATGGAAGTGATTATAGGGATGAAAAAGAAATGGTGAGTAGTTCTAAAATAGAGATTGAGAAATTTAGTGGGTAGAGTTTTGAGTTGTGGAAGCTCAAAATGGAAGACTTGTTAGTGGAAAAAGATCATTTAATTGTTGTGGATCTAGGTTCTGCACTAACTAGGATGTCAACAGAAGACTGGAAGAAGTTGGATCAGAAGGGAAATAACATAGTAGGATTATGTCTCTCGGATTTAGTATTACTGAATGTGTTAGGAGGAACTAAAAATAAAGGCTTTGTGGGACAAGTTAGGGGATTCATACCAGTTTAAGTTGACGAAGAAAAAATTGTTCCTACAGAGAAAAGATGTATAACTAGAAAATGAAAGATGGAGACTTGGGGACAAGGAATCTTAGCACATTCAATACCGTGGTCAATCAACTATTATTTTTTGATATTAAGATTTAAAATGAGGATAAGTGTGTTAGTCTATTATGTTCTCTGCAAGACTTGTGGGATAGTTTGGTTTTTTCAACTACTTTAAAATTTGATGAAATATTCCCATCCTTGTTGTTGGAGGAGATGAAACAAAAAACCATGGAGAACTAGAACATAGATTCCTTATCTATAAGAGGATGATCCAAAAATAGAAATAAATGTAAGTCCTCAAGTGGGAGATATAAATCTAGAGGAATATTGAAATCTTGAGGAAAGTTCGTAAAGTTATGTTGGAAATGTGGAAAGGAGGGGCATTAAAAGAAAGATTGTAAATAAAAATTGCAGAGCAAGTGAAGGATATGAATATTATCCTTTTGTAGAAGTAAAAAACTCCTTAGATCAAGTAGGGGATGTGTATTAGGCTTCTTCAAGTACACAGGTAGATCACGAGGCATGACTCGTCAACTTAGGAACACATTTTCATATGACTCCTCACAAGGAGTGGTTTTGCGAGTATGAAGGATTCAATGGTGGCAATGTATTCTTAGGAGATGAATCGAGAGACAAAATCATAGGATAATGAAAAGTTAGGTTAATGCTCATGGATTGAAGGATTAGGACAGTCCCTGGTGTTTTTCACATCCCAGGATTATCCATAAATTTGATTTATCCAAGCAAGATGAGCGATGCAGGTGTAAAAATAGTGTTTAAAAAGGAAACTTGTAGGATGGTTTCAAGAGAAATGGTATTGCTGAGGGGAGTTCATATTTGAACTATATATGAGCTGTTGAGAAGCATTGTTAATGCTGGGTGCAACAATTCGATTGTTTCCGAGAGTGGAGAAAAAGACAGAATATCTCTTGCAACTTCAAGAGAAAATACTATGATGTGGCTTCAAAGACTAGGAAATATCAAAGAGAAGGGCCTTCGAGTAATACTTGGTAAAGGCATGTTAGAAGGTATGTCAAATTTATTTTTGTATTTTTATTTCTATGAACATTGTTTATATGGGAAGAAAAATCATGTGAGATTCTCCTCTGGTGCTAAGAGGGAAAAATGAATACTACAACTAGTGCATAGTGATGTGTTTATACCTGTGTCAGTTCCATCATTGGGTAAATCTATGTACTATGTATCATTTATAGATGACTCCTTGAGGAATACATGGATATATTTCATTAGGAAAAATCTGAAGTCTTTTACAAATTTAAAGAATTTAAGGCTCTGGTGGAGAGTTAAACGAAGAAGAAAATAAAGGTGTTGAAGGCAAATAATGGTGGAGAGTTATGCAGGAAGGAATTTGAAGAGTTCTGGAAAAAGTGTGGTATAACATGACAAAAGAATATCCCATACACACCTCAATAGGATGGAGCTATAGAAATCATGAACATGATGTTGATGGAAAAAACAAGGAGCATGCTCAATGGTGCTGGGTTAGGACATGAATTCTCAGCAAAAGGAGTGGACATTGCATGTTACTTGGTAAATAGATAACCCTCATCAACATTGGATGATAAGACTCCACATGAGGTACAGACTGGTAAGAAACCATCTCTCACATATCTCAGGGTATTTGGCTATGATACATATCTACACATTCCAAAGGAAAACAAAACCAAGTTGGATAGAAAATTTGAAAGGTGCATCTTTATTGGTTATAAAGATTGTTTAAAGTTTACAAGCTTTGGAACCTACAAATAAAGAATGTTGATTCAGATTAGATAATTATATTTTTTTCATCCATCTCAATGATTTCAGAGTGGAAAATGTGGAGGAATCAATTCACAGGACCATTTATATTGGCGAGACCTAGTTTGGAAAATTGGGGTTTGAAATATTCCAAGAGAATTTTGAGGTATCATGTGACTTTTTTTGGGGTTAAAACTTTGTTGCTTTAGTGCATCACCATTTTTTCCTATTTTACACTTAAAGACATTTCTAGCGGCATAAGAATCACCTCAATTGGATTTTGTATGCAAACTTTATGCCACTTAGAAGTCGACTGTCCTGTTTTGGCCACCATAATTTGAGAGGATGCAGATGAGAGGTTTTCACGACTGAAAGCACAAGTTGTAGATGTAAACCATAACATGAATCTAGTCATGGAATCCCTAACCAACAAGCTCAAGCTATTTTGAGAAGATGGGGGTTCTAACACAAAGGTCTAATTAGAGGGGAGATCAAGAGATTGAGAAGAAACAAAGAATGAGCTAAATAAAGGAGATCAATTTTATAATGCAATGCATCCATCACATGTTGTCTCTTCACATAACATTCATAGTATTCAGATTAAACGCCTCGCCTTCTTACAATAAAATCCTTTTTCTTTAAATCATTATAAAATCTTCGAAAAGGAACGACAACAAACCTATACCAAAAGTATTTAGCACCAAGATATCTTTTCAAGACTATGTCATGGGAGATATTGAATCTTTAGTGCATGTACATAGTGACTATATGTGGGTATTGAATAATATTTTGAATTTTTTTAGCATGCTCACTTTATCGATGAAAATCTCTATTTGAAGGCATAACACTATGAATATCAGGCCACTTTGTGTTAGCCGCACTCAATATAAAAAATAAAGTAGGGCAACCCAACTAGTTCATCATGTCAGTTAATTCAGAAAGACACTTTGTCCAATAAGCCCTCGTACCCCTAAGACAAAATCCAAAATGCATTAATTTCTCAACCAACTTATTATTTGGAAGATTAGAAAGTTGTTGATGTAGCTCCTGAACAATTGCAGGTGCATTTTCATGAATATTTTTCTTCCAAATAAAAGAATTTATTTAATGACTACGATATTGCATAACCATATTCAACAAGAAATATCGAAATCGAGGATGGATTCCAAATATTTGATCATAAAATTTCAATAGATGAAAACCATATTCATGCATCTCAACATTGAAAATATGAGGATGCAACCAATCCACATCACCTATAGGGAATAAATTGTGGAATTACATATATAGAAGTGCTTCAATGTTATATTCACTAATGGGAGATGTACTAATATCTGGCCAATCTATTGGTTCAACGGATGTTCTATTTACGTTATCAATAAATATTTTCATTCGATCAACTTCCCTGGATTCATTAGGAAAGCGAGAAAGAAAGGATGACAGGTGACAGTGCAAACAATTAGCCCCATCTGTTTCAATCTCCACATCCATCCTAGCTATATCATCAACATCACTATCAACATATTGTAACCTGCTAGAAACATTAGTAGGTCTTTCTTGCAGAGCAACAATTGAATCCATGTCAATTTCCACATCCCTATAGTACTTGTCCATTTAAATTTTATAACGCAATGCATCCATCACATGTTGTCTCTTCACATAGCATTCATAGTATTCATATTAAACACCTCACCTTCTTACAATAAAAAATCTAGTTCTTCAACACATCATGGAAGCTTCTTCGCGATCGAAGAAATATCTTCTGGAAAATTTATCGTGTGTACACTATATTTATATTTACCACCACGAGCATGCGTCACTTGAAATATTGGTTTTACCCACACTATTATCATCTCTTCAACTTGTGTCAAAAATCTTAGAACCACAGGTTAATCATCTGGATCCGTGTTGTTAAAGTGAGAAAATCGATGAGCACCTTTCTTGCACTTACGTCTTTTACAAATGGGCCCCTCGTGCAATCTGAAAACTTGTATACCAGGATATGATTCATTGCACACATGGCACATATGCACAATGGACAAACTGTCAATCCTAACCCAAATGTTTTTATGGACATCAACCATGTCTCTGCTAAAATGATAGGGAGCACTTTTGTTTTCTCTACGAGACACCATTCTAGCTTGGTGGTGATGTGAAACAACTTGTGCAATTGGAGTATTGGTTTTATCATTTCTTTCCATAAAAAAATGGCAAATCATTCTTCTACATTCATTACACCTGAGAAAATTCTACTTGGAAGAAACAAAATAACCATTTTAAGAATGAAATATCTACAAACAAGTTAAATTTGTTAATAAAACAAAAACAATTTACATGTTCTTCTTGCTGCATCGTCCATGTGGAAGTCACAAAAATGATATTGCTTGCATTGGTTGCAAATTTCTGTCTCGACCACTATTCACTTCAGTAGTATTCTGCCAAAAAACATCAAAATACAAATGCATAAAATAATATAAATTTAACATTCACAAGCACAACACCTTTCAAAATAAATCTGCATTAAGCACCTGTTTCAATCTGCATTAAGCCAAGAGGAAACGTTTCCTCACATTTTTTTGGCTTCAACAATATTCTCTCTAGAGCTATGTCATCAAATAGTGGTTCCAACATTTCCAACAGATTGCCCAAATTATTAACCATTCTAGAAAACATATTACTATCACCAAAAAAATCATACACAACAAGTTGTTCAATGGAATCAGATTCCCTATCTTCCATTATAACATCTCTTCCACCATTTCCACATCCCTCAAGGTTATCACCTCTATCAAGGGTCCCTATGTAAACACAATGTTACAAAACATACAACATTTGAGAAAATATATGGAATAACAACAAAATTTGGAGACAGTCAACAACAAAGCAAAACAAACATGCCAACAAAATGTTCTCCTACCTAAAGACAAAAGTTTCTAAACTTATGATTTCTCAAGCCATACGTTTCATCATTTCATGAAGTTTGACAAGTTGTTCGTTGACCCTCACGTTCAGGAAAAATAAAGGTTCCACTGCTTCTGAATCTATTTGACAATTAGTGATCATTTTGACACTATTCTGATAAAAAAAAAAAATTCACATGAAGAAGAGAAAAAAAGAACGCAAAAGGAAAAAAATTGAACTGCCTACATTGTTGCAACAAACACATTACATACAGATTCGGCAGGGGTAACTATATTAACAATATAGTTACTACTAGGAAAGGCCTGAACCTATTCACCAACACAGTCTCCCAAATTTTCAACCATTTCAAGAAATTTTTCATTCGTACAATTGTCATCAACTCCCAAAATGTCATTTCTTTCATTGTTTTCACACAAAATACCATCATCGTTCACATGAAGACTCTCTTTCAAAACACAATGTTCCCAAAGAACGCAAAAGTTAGTAAAACTTAAAAAAAATATAAGTTCTTTCACATCATAAAGATCTAAAAAAAAGGCCATCACAACAAAATCTTCGATACAGAAAACCACTCTTCTCATACTTATGATTTACAACTCCTCCTCCTTCATGATTTGCTAAATATCTTTTCTTTTGTTGATGTGCATCTCTTTTTTGTGCTTTAATGACTTCCTTATTTTGGTGAACCACTGTCGTTGGTATTCATTTGATCGTTGTCGTGTAGCAGCAGAGCAAGGTCTTTTCGCAACACTCTTGCTTCTTAGTTCACTCAACATTTTTATGATAAAGTTAAAGTTAGTTCAAAAGTCATTTTGCAATTCCCTTGGAGGTTAATACATACTATTAAATCATGAAAAAACTAAAAACTAACAAAACTACACAGAAGAAATATTTGAAAAATTATGTTTCCCACGACAAACTTCGAACACATGGAAAAATGGTCCACTTACACATAATCGATACAATAACAAGTTCCGCCAATTATGGATTTTTCTTTTTCAAAATAGAAAATGCTTTTAGATTAATAGTAATAAGAAAGTACATTAAAACAGGGGATAAGTATCCCATTGGTTCTCCCTCCATGTTTGAACATAATCGTTTCTATACTTGGTTAAATATTGTTTTAAAAACCAGTTCCTATGATGATTAACATTGTTCTAAAATGCAGAGTTGGATCATTTCTATTACACATTCCTTTGACAGTTCTTATTTCATTAGCATATGCATTCAATTAAATCAGGACATCTCTTGATCGTTGAAAAGAACCCGAGACAAAATATTTTAAGAAGATCTTGTCAGTATTTGAGTTGCAACCTTCCTTTGAGAGGCGATCTGCTTCGCCATTGTCTCTGGAGTATGTGAGAGATGGAGATAGAGTTGAAAGCCTGGAGCAAGAATTTGATTCAACATTTCCATGTATCTAGTATTGATGAGTTCAATATGCCTCAATAATTGGCCCAATATTGGATTCATACCAACAAAACCTTTCTTCCCAATAAGTAGGAAAACCTTTCATTTTTTACAAATTGAAAAAAACAAAGAAATACGAACCACATTCCAAATTTAGCATACCTATGTCCTCGGTATAACTTCAAAATGTGAGTTACAATGATATTAAAATAATATTTAAAAACATTAAACATACATAGGGTCTTCAACATTATCAAAAACAAACATGTTCAAGCCTCAAAGCCTAATTCAATACATCCACAGGTAGTGGAGCTATGTCAACAATAGAATCTGCTTTTGGAATAAGTGAAAAAACATTTCCATTTTGAATGACATCATTAAAATCTTCAACCATTTGTAGATAGAAGCATAAGCTATGAACCACATTCCAAATTTAGCATAATTATGTCCTCAGCATAACTTCAAAATGTGAATTACAATGATATTTAAAAACATTAAACATACATAGGGTCTTCAAAAAAAAAAAAAAAAAAAAAAAAAAACATGTTGAAGCCTCAAAGCCTAATTCAATACATCCACAGGTAGTGGAGCTATCTCAACAATAGAATTTGCATTTGGAATAAGAGAAAAAACCTTTCCATTTTCAATCACATCATCAAAATATTCAACAACTTGTAGATAGAAGCATGAGGCTTCAAGCACAGATAGTCCATCAAAAATTTTTGTTTTGCACAATCCAGTCACTAAATCATACAACTTTAACTTCACTTCAGACCAACCTAGCATAAGGAATTTTTCTTCAACTATTCACAAAGGTAGGTAACCTGCACATTTACTATTTATATCCACAATGACATATTGAATAAACGACCATTTGTACCCCTAATCATCTTCAAAATATTCCATACTTTTCTCTTTTGAGAGTCATCCAAACTCAAAATTCTCTATCTCTCCAAGTGACCAAATGAATGTGGAACCATTATTAACAACACAAATAAGTTGATTCATGTATAACCCTATTGACATATATTATATGTCAACAATAGGAACAAACAAATAACCTCAATTGTTTCTATTCAATTCCAACCAGTAGATAATGTAACCAGAAGTAAGGAAATCTTCATAATCTCTATCTAGATATACCCAATAAAACTTTTCTTTAAAGAAGATAGCCTCCTTTGGTGGCATTACACCACCGTATGGAAGCTCCATCCTCTTCCAAACATTGTCAATACTAATGCAAATGAGAAATGCGAATCCAAGTTTTTAGAAACATGTTTCCAAAACACCCATTCATATTTTCGTGGATTGCATTTTTTCAATAAAGAGAAGAATCCTCACTCCCCAAGACTATGCACTCCAACATTTTTAAACGTCTTCATAAAAGGGTTGACAATGAAATCATTTTTTGTATGCAAATAACTTCTAGGCGTGCTGAACAAAATCATTGATCCCACTGTACATTCAATTTTGTATGCAGAATGAGAAAATGAAAGACCATGGTAGACAAGCGACCAATATTGTTAAGGTATGATGCTAGCAAGAAATCATCAACAAAACAACTGGGGAAAGAAATAAATCCTAACTCTTTGTCACGACATCGATTGCAACTCGCAAGGAAAAGCAGGTTTTCCAAAACAATACATCATTTCCTACAAACCAACTTAAATTTCATCAAGACCGATAAATGTAGCCAATGAAATAGAAGCTCAATAATCTCAAAGGGCAAAAATTTCCAAATAGCAGGATCCATACAAAAAGCAACAACTTTTGCTGGGAACAAAGGAAAATTTCCCTGGTCTACTGTAAAGAAAAAAAAACCTATCAATCACAATAACAACAACATTCATTCATTATTTTAATGTGAAAATTGATTAGGAAAACAATCCATTTTCATCATTACTTGGTTTTTATACACTTCAATATTAGAGTAAATAAATTAAATAGTGCAACTTTTTCTCGGAGAAAAAAGCAAAAATTTTTATTAAGCAAATAAAAAGTTTACATTCTGTAAAAACACTTTAAGCAGGCCTGAGAGTTCTCATGTTTGCTGATTTGATATTCTTGACTGGGAAAACGAACAAAAATCTCAGTCCTTTTGACTGATTGTGGCCGATTATCTATGTCCTGATACTGCTGTATATAAACTGTCTAGACTTCCTCCCTTCAGGAGGCTTAATTACATATTATAAGGAGCATAAATTGGGGTCTCCTTCAGAGAAGGAAAATGGCCCCTTACATGACTGTAAATACAACTTTTTAAAAGCAGACTGACATGAGCAAAAGAAGATTTGAAACTTCTGATTTGTAGAGCTCAAGAAAACAGGTACAAAACAAAAATAGAGAAAGGCTGAAACAGATATATTATGCCCATGAAACTGCAACCAAAAAGAAAAGACGAGCTGTGTTCACTGTGGAGGAGAAAAGGGGGGCTGATAGGAAGTGAATGACTGCCCCTGACTGAGTTCTACTATTGACCAACTGCCCATATCTTGCTGTAAGCCAGCCTTAGAAAGCTGATCTGCTTCCCCGTTTTTTTCCCTGTAAATGTGGCAGATGGTAACTCTGTTAAAAGATAACTTTAAAAACAAAATTTCTTCTAAAAGAGTCTTTAGAATCTGATTTTGACATGAAGCATTCCCATTAACCCATTTTATAACATTCAGAGAGTCTCCGAAGATTTGAATTGTTAGAATGTTTCTTTGAAGTAACCAGCATAGGAGGAGACGCAAAGCAGACAACTCAGCATGATTGTTTGTACCAGGTCCTATCCCAACAGAAGCTTTTAAGGAGTGGTCAGGATTCATATGTATGCATATTCCAACACCAGCCTTGTTATTCTGGGATGCTCCGTCAAAATAAGCCCAAGGAATGCCCTCCTGAATAGTAACAGGCTTGTCACGGTTTTGAGGATTTTTAGTTTCAGGGGGCGGGATGGCAGAGTATATGGCTGCACAATTTATGGCTATGACAGATGTGGGAGTGTCCTTGTCTTGAAACATGCTTTTGTTCCTCGCAAGCCGTACTCCCCAAAAGAATATAAGGGGAAGATTTCTCATGTTTCCCTCCGGATAGTTTAGCCACCATTTCCTCCAGGCTTCTTCCAAAGGGTCTAACCCCCACTTTGCCTTTACATTGAGCAGACAGGATAACTCCTCCCATATCTTTAAGGAGATTGTGCAAGATGTAAAAAGGTGGCTTATTGATTCCCCTTCTAATTTGCATAATGGGAACCTCCCTGGCCCAACTAAATATCTGTCTTGTAAAATGTCCCAGGTTGGGACTTTTCTTTTTAGCATGCACCAAAGGAAGACCCGGGCCTTAGCTGGACATTTTAACTTCCATATGTTTTTTGACCACCACTCTGGTATTCCCCAGCCTTTCCTATTCATTAAGAAGGTGTAACCATCTTTTGGGGAGTATTCACCTGTTTTCCCCTGCGCCCAAATCAGCTGATCAGGTTCGTTTTTAAGTCTGACATTTGAACGATGGAGTTCTTTAATGAAAGAAGCCCATTCGTTCTTCCATCTGATGTTTATTCTGAGATCTTCATCATTTTTCCAAGCTTGACCCCATATGGTAGAGTGGCCTACTTTCTCCACCTGGTTTAGAGTGAAAATTCCTTTACTATCGAGATGTCTGAGAAAACCAGGAGACAGAGCAAAAGCTTCATTACAACCTACCCAGGGGTCCCTGCCAATTCTAATATGACTTCCATCTCCCACTTTCCATGCCAAACCTTGTTCGATCACAGAGAAAGCCTCCACCGTAGCCTTCCAGATGACTGAGGAATTCTTGTTTTTCTTTTCCTGGCTCCGAATCCAATTTTCCAAGGGAATTGGATCTATATACTTTCTTTTGACCACCCTTGTCCAAATATTCTCCATCGAGATTAATCTCCGCCCTGATTTAGCTGCCAGGGAGAGACTGAACTCAGGGAGCCTCTTAATTCCCCATCCTCCCCATTCTTTTGGCCTAGCCAACTTTTCCCATGCCACCCAGGGAAGAACGGAATTTTCTTTTGATCTTGCCCATAAAAATCTACAGCACATCCTTCTAATTTTCTCCATTACTCCTTCGGGAATCCAGGATAATGCTGCCCAGTATACTGGGATGGCTAACAAGATAGATTTGATGAGGGTCAATCTGCCGGCTCTAGAGAGCCACTTGAAACTCCAATGAGAAATTCTGGCTTCTAGCTTTGCAATGAGCCAATTCCAATCCTCTTTCTTATATGCTGCTGGCTTTAGCCAGAAACCCAAATATTTGAAGGGGGAGTCCAGTGGCTGAAGGTGGAAGGGAAAAAGATTGGTCATCATGGATCTTTCTCTTCTGTCAAAATCTTCCACACAAACTTGTGATTTCCTAGAGTTTATCTGCATTCCAGTAGCTTTCAGAAAAAGATCGAAAATGCATTTAAACTCCTTCAGTTCATTATATGACCCGTTAGTGAAAATCAAAATGTCATCAACAAAAAGTAGATGAGTGATGAAAAGATTTATTGCTACCTCTATACCTTTTACCTTCTCCTCTCTTCTGGCTTTGTGAATCAATCTGCTTAGCCCTTCTGCCACTAGAAGAAACAGGAGAGGAGATAAAGGGCACCCTTGTCTAAGGCCTCTTTGGCTTTTGAAGAAAGGGGAGGCTGCTCCATTGATCAGAACAACAAAACTAACATTTGAAATACAACCCATTATCCAGCTGATGAAAGAATAGTTGAAGCCCAAATGAGTAAGCAACATCCGGAGATAAAGCCAATTGATTTGGTCATATGCTTTGGAGAGATCTATTTTAAGAACCGCACCCTTCTTTTTCTTTTGTTTTACACTGTGAGTTACCTCCTGGGCTACTCCTATGGCTTCATGAATTTGTCTTCCATCCAAAAAACCAAATTGTTCCATTGAGATGTTTCTTGACAGGATAGGGACAATTCTGATAGCTATCACCTTGGCAATTATTTTATAAATACAATTACACAAGGAGATTGGCCTGAAATCTTCAAATTTCTCCGGTTCATCCTTTTTTGGTATGAGAGCTATAAAGGTTGAATTAAAGGGCTTGTAGACTTCTCCTTTCTGTCTTGATTCTTCTACTACATCGGTGATTTCAGAGCCTATTAGGTCAAAGAAAGAGAGAAAAAGTTCAATAGTCCAGCCATCAGGACTGGGACTTTTGTCTTTAGCCATATTTTTCATAGCTGCTTCAACCTCCTCCTCGGAAACAGGGGTTGATAACTCTTCTGCTTCTTCCTCCTCGACAAATCTTGGGAAACATTGAGCTGTTCTAATGACTTCTGCTATGGTGGCCTCTCCCGGATCTGAGAAGATTCTCTGAAAATGTCTCTGTCCTAGACCCGAGAGGTCTGAAAAAGAACTGGCCACCCTTCCTTCTTCATCTTTAAGGCTCCAAATGGTATTTACAGATTTTCTTCCTTTTGCATAGTTGTGAAAAAAACTAGTATTTTCATCTCCTGATTTTAGCCATATTGCTCTACTCTTGAGCCTCCATTCTTCTTCCTTGTCCAAGAGAATTTGGTTTTGAAGCTTCTCCAGATGAAGGATTCTATCCTTTGAAGCCTGCGATATATATCCATCATCCTCAATGCTCTCCAATTTCTTCAACTCCTCCCTGATTTTAAACAGCTCTTCATTCTGTTTCAGCTTCCTGTCCTTTGCCCAAGATATTGTCGCTTTCTTTAATCTTTTGAGGTTCTCCATAAACAGGAAGCTTTTGTCCTCTCTTGCATTTCTGTCCGGATGAATCCACGTTTCCTTAAAAAGTTTATTGAAAGATGGATCTTGAAGCCAGGAAGAATTGAATTTAAAGGGGGCAGGGGGCTTTGGGGGGGGGAAGGAGAGATCCAAAAAAATAGGGAAGTGATATGAGTTGCCTACCTCCTCAACCCACTGCCTGAGAATAGGAAATTTTGAGATTAAGTCCTCAGATAGCAAAAAACGATCTAATCTTTTGGCGATCCGATCCTCCCCTGCTCTTCTGTTCCTCCAGGTTGGCTTGAGTTTGATCGGGGAGGGATCTATGAGTTTGTTATCCAAGAGGATATTGTGGAAGAAATCCGACAAAGGGTCTTCCCTAGCCAATGGACCCCATGCCTCTACCCTTCCTATTCAAAAGTTAAGGTCACCCCCCACAATCAACAAAGAAGAGTTCATCAATGTTTTTGCCATCAAATCAACCCAGAAATTCTCCCTTCCTTGACAAGGGCCATAAATTTTTACAATTAAGAGGGGATGGGAGAAATTAGGAGAGATAATCTCCATGCCCATAACTTGCTTCGTCCCCCATTGATTAATGACCTTAATTCTTCCTTCTTTAAGCCCAATTGCAAGACCCCCCGAATGTCCTGATGAATCGATTGCAGAAAAGTTCCATCCTGGCAGGAGAGTTTTTAGCATTGTTTCTACCTCTGTACCTTTCCCCAAAGTTTCTTGAAGAAAAAGAATGTCAGATTTTGAATTTAACAACCAGTCTCTCAGGGCCAATTTCTTGGGTTTACTGGCCAAACCTCTGCAATTCCAGGAAGACATAATCATTTGATAACAGATTCGGGGGTCTGCACTGCTCTAAGTGCCCCAGGGATAGAGTGTTGTTTTCCATCTGCTACATCCAACTTGGCTTTTAGTTTTGCCTTAGAAAGGTCCGATTTTCTACCTCTCTTGTTCTTGGCAGAACCATGAGAGGTCGAATGACCTAAACCTCCAACTACACCAGACGACCCGAGATTTAACCCCATAGATCTAAGGTTATAGGGGCACGGGGTATGTTGAACTGGGGAAACAAGAGGGGGCCACTTATCTTCACATTTCAAATCAAGAGATGACATGGCAACCGAAATAAAATGTATATCAGGAGAGGTTTTTGCAGGTTCAGAGATCTCAGATAATTCTTTGTTTTGCGAGGGTGAATTTGATGGCGAAATATGCATAGAATCTGAATTATGCTCAGGAGATTGAGAAGAAAATAGAGGGGGACCTGAGCACATACCCTTTTCAGAATCGCTGATTGGATTTTGAGATGCCGATGCGACCTTTTCAACCTCCTCCTCTGCTTCCGCCAGAAGTGGTTCAGAGTTCTGTGCTGTCTCTTGGATCTGGGGTTCTTCAGACGTTGGCTCTTTTTGAGCCCCCTCCATCTCCATTTCATCAGTAGACTGTTTCACCATACCTTCTTTCTCCTGGGAAGCTTGAGCGTGATTGAAAACTGGCTCCCTGAATACTGTGGTCCTCCGAAAACGCCTTCTTCTTCTGAACAGCGGGCAATCCTTAGCAAGGTGCCCATACTCATGACAAAGGTGGCACCTAAAGGGTAGGTGCTCGTAATCCAATATCTATTTGAACACATAATCTTTGTATTGCAGGTTAATTTTTTTGGCAAGACCTTTACTCGGATTAAGGCTCACCAAAATGCGGGCCATCGCTCTGTTCTTCGTCTCCAGAAAAGACATGTCTGCTTCCAAGAAGGATCCCAATCTGTTTCCGATAGCTTTAAACACAGCTTCTGTCCATAGAAAAGAGGGGAGTCCCAGTGCCCTCACCCATACCGGGAACACATCTGTTTTCTCTTTGATAGCATCAAAAAGGGGACTCCATTTTTTCATCAAAACCGGTATGTTCCCTATAATCCAGTTTCGTTCAAGGACCCACTCTGCCGCCTCCTTATCTTTGAACCGGAACATGAACCACCCTTTTGCTAAGCATTGTGCCTGAAACCTTAGAGGTTTATCAGAAACGAAACACTGTTCTCCCCAGGCTTGTAAGATTTCTGGCGAAAATTTCTTACCTCTTGCCCTGCCGACAATGGTACATTCTGCAACTTTTAGGGTTTCTTCTATAGAGACTTCCATGCCTAAAACTAAGTTCCCTTCAATCTCCTGAGATCCAATCAACCTTTGTGATTTTCTTTTCTCCCCTTTTTTCCTTAAGTCTTCTTCAGAGGCCCTAGTTTCCCCAAGACCATCTATCCATTCTGATTCCTCCTGGTTCGTGCCTGCAGGGAAGTCTACCTCCGGCTGTGACTGAAAAGGGGAAGAGGAAACAAGAGCGGGGTTCTCTGAAGATGGATTACCAGGTGACGCACCATCGAGACCTCCCAGCTCTCCCACTGTGGTAACAATTTGACCTTCGAAGCCTCCTGCTAGATTTTCTTCTGAAAAAGGGGGTTCTCTTGGCAAAGAAACCCTAGAGAGCGGAAGAAACCCTCCAGAAACCCTTGCTTTACTAAAGCCTGAAGAAAGTCCCAAATTTGTTATGTCTTCAAAGCCCTTTGAGGGAAAATTCCGGCTCGACACAGTTTTACCCTTGTTCTCAGAAAAAAGGGCGCCTATTGACGACCCATCCGCCACTGACTCCCCGACTGCCTGCTTGAGAAAAACCTGGTTCCGAATTCTAATGGCTTCGATGTATGATTCCTTGCTTTGTTCTTGAAAGGAAGGATTTACCTCTTGAGGAAAAAAATCCGGCCTCGACAGCTTTTGTGCTCCAAAATACTGCTCCACGTTTTGTGCTGAAGGATCCTTTCCCCACATAGAAAGAATATCCTCCAATTCCGGGTCCAAATCCTCTAGTTCATTAGAGTTAACCATGGTTTAGGGAGCCGTTCCAAGTAAAGCGACAGCAAACAGTCAAGATGTCAGGCGCCCTTGCCCTATTCTCTTGGAAACGGAAAAACGGAAAACCTGCAGCTCCAAACGATGGTGTTATCTCTTAACTACGCGCTAAAACAAAGCAGTACCAACCTCCAGCTGTCCGTCAACCGGGTGAGGCTTTCCTGCGCCTGCACCTGTGCACGGAAGTCTTGTCTGCAGCCTCCCTAACCGTGTCCTGAACGCGGTTCCGCCCGAAACCCTTGTCGCCAAACCCTAGCCATTCCACCACAACAATGAATTTTTGTTTAGTGCAATCTTAAATAGTGCAACTTAAAAAAAAAAAAAAAAAAAAAAAAAAAAAAAAAAAAAAAAAAAAAAAAAAAAAAAAAAAAAAAAAAAAAAAAAAAAAAAAAATCAAATTCGTCTAATATTCACTAAAATTTAACATCTAAAATTTTAACAGTATTAGACGCTCAAATTTAAAATTCATAGAGCTTCATATTCAAAAATGATAAAATTTTAAATTCTTCTCACAATGAAGCTCTAAACTATTCATGTATTCCACAAACTATACCGAATTTGAGAATTGTTTTTTATAATTTTTGAAACAAAATAATACTTATAAAACATCCATTCTGAAATTTAAAAATTCTCTAATAACATTATGCAATATCCAGTCAGTCAATAAAATAGTAACAAAGACAACAATAAACAACAATAAGCAACTTTAAAGTATTTATTTTAACATAAACTACATACTCAACTCTATCCTATTTTATACTTTATTAATATAAATAGCGATTAAGTTAAAAAAACATCATAATAATAATAATTTAAATCAATATTATATTTATCTTCAATTATATCAGATATTAACTTTGTGTTATCTAATTGTAATTTTTTTTTAAATTAATATTGAGAAATGGAGATTCTTCCTTGTTTAGGGTTTTCATCTCAATTTTTTTGTTTCCCAATGTAAGAATGAGTGAGAGTTGAGTAGCAACTCTCATCTTTCGAACTTTTTGTAGTTATTTTCTTATTTCTCGTATTACTATAATTATGAAATTGTTGTGAAATATGAGATTGTTGTTGGTTAACAAAGGTTTTGGTTAACACTTATATACACTAATGGTGAATCAATAAAATATTTTAAAATATAATAACTAATTTATTATATTTTTCTACATTAAGTTATATAAATGTTCTAATTAAAAGAAAACATATATACAACTTTTTAATAAACCAACCCTATTACATTTACGTCATTAATTGTATATTTATCTC
Source organism: Pinus taeda (assembly GCA_000404065.3). NCBI lineage: Eukaryota > Viridiplantae > Streptophyta > Pinopsida > Pinales > Pinaceae > Pinus > Pinus taeda. Next base: position 77,795 of record APFE030418782.1, read on the forward strand.
AATATATACAAATTAAATTATAGCAAAGTTTTGGGGGCTAACCACGTGTCCTATCATTACCTTGATAATTAATATAGACACCCCTCATTGCATTCGAGACATAAAGAAGCTCATAAACTATTGGCATAGGAGATTATGACAATGGGTTATCACTTTAAAAATAAGCAGTTAAATTTTTTCTTTGTATTAGATGTCATAAATATTGCCATAAACTACTACATGTGTAAAAATTAAATTGTTTAATTTAATATAAACTGCTACACCCAAAACAATGGACATTTTATTCTTCTTTAAACCCAGGTTTGATGGGCCTCTCACATTTACTTTTTCATAATCTCAACATTCAATTAACCCAACATGTTGTTGCATCCAAATGGTGATTTTCATATGAACAAAACTACCGTTGGTATGAATTAATTCTAAGCGGTCACAAATCTTTCGGCCTTGCTAAGAAAATATCACACATGGAAACAATCTGGATTCTGAAAGTGAGGTACGATGAAATACTTGATTGATGTCATGTATATATCTTGTACTTTTGAGATATTTTGTTGTACTTGGATTTCTGAAACTTCTATACGTAGACAATGCAGGAGCTTTAGATCCAATCCCACCAACAACTCTGGTCAACATTTCGTGATAAATTTCTGATCTTCTCTCTGCCTTTGAAGCATATTTTGCGATATACTTCAAAACTTGATGTCGCAAAAGAACTGGCTAACAATCAACATTTTCTCGCTACATTGTTAAAACATCAATATTGTGAATATTTAAACGATCATCATTTACTTGATGTCGCAAAAGAATTGGCTGACAATCAACATTTTCTTGCTACATTGTTAAAACATCAATATTGTAAACATTTAAATGATCATCATTTCGTGTTGGTTCATATTTTTTCCCTTTTTTCATCTATGTACAATGTTGATTCTGCACGAACCTCCCATGGAGCATGATAATGAAATGAAAGGACAAACCCTTTTTTACGTAAACAAGAATCAACCATGCATTTTGTATGCCTTTGGACGCGGTTCACTAAATGCTCATAATCTTCTTCGAGATTGCAAGAAAAGATTTGCTAAGTATTCAAAAGACATCGATCAACATTTACGGTTTGAGGGATCACAAAATTTTGATGATGTATGCCACACAGATTCCAAGTTGTAACATATTTGTCAAAGTAGCGCTCTGCTGTGCCCACAATAGTGGAGTTGAACCAATCCAATGTTTCCATATTTGGTGCTTCATGTAACCACAAGAAACTGTGGATGTGAGTCGAACCTCTATGCTGCCACTTGTACCTAACAAGATTCAAAACATGCAGTTAACATACAAAAACCAACCATAAGAACATACCTTTTGCCTTAAATCATTATAAAATTGTCGAAAAGGAACGACAAAAAACCTATACCAAAAGTCTTTAGCACCAAGATATCTCTGCAAGACTATGTCACGAAAGATATTGAGTCTTTAGTGCATGTACATAGTGACTATATGTGGGTACTGAATAATATTTTGAATTTTTTTGGCATGCTCACTTTGTCGATGACAATCTCTGTTTGAAGGCATAACACTATGCAAATCAGGCCACTTTGTGTTAGCTGCACTCAATATAAAAAATAAAGTAGGGCAACCCAACTGGTTCATCATGTCAGTTAATTCAGAAAGACACTTTGTCCAATAAGCCCTCGTACCCCTAAGACAATGCATTAATTTCTCAGCCAACTTATTACTTGGAAGATTAGAAAGCTGTTGATGCAGCTCCTGAACAGTTGCAGGTGTATTTTCGTGAATATTTTTCTTCAAAAGAAGAATTTATTCACTAACTAGGACGTTGCATAACCATATTCAATAAGAAATATCAAAATCAAGGATGGCTTCCAAATATTTGATTATAAAATTTCAATAGATGAAAACCATATTCATGCATCTCAACATTGAAAATATGAGGATGCAACCAATCCACATCACCTGTAGGGAATAAATTGTGGAATTCCATATATAACAGTGCTTCAGTGTTATATTCACTAATGGGAGATGTACCAATATCTGGCCAATCTATTGGTTTAACAAATGTTCTATTTCATTCTCAATAAATATTCTCATTCGATAAACTTCCCTGGATTCATTAGGCAAGTGAGAAAGAAAGGATGACAGGTGACAGTGCAAACAATCAGCCCCATCTGTTTCAATCTCCGCATCCATCCTAGCTATATCATCAACATCACTATCAACATATTGTAACTTGCTAGAAACATTAGTAGGTCTTTCCTGCAGAGCAACAATTGAATCCATGTCAATTTCCACATCCCTGTAGTAATTGTCCATTTCAATTTTATAATGCAATGCATCCATCACATGTTGTCTCTTCACATAGCATTTAGATTAAACACGTCGCCTTCTTACAATAAAAAAATCTAGTTCTTCAACACGTCATGGAAGCTTCTTCGCGATTGAAGAAACATCATGTGGAAAACTTATCGTGTGGCCACTATATTTATATTGACCACCACGAGCATGCATCACTTGAAATATTGGATTTACCCACACTATTATCATCTCTTCAACTTGTGTTAAAACTCTTAGAACCACAGGTTGATCACCTAGATCCGTGTTATTAAAGTGAGAAAAGTAATGAGCACCTTTCTCGCACTTACGTATTTTACAAATGGGCCCCTCGTGCAATCTGACAACTTGTATACGAGGATAATATTCATTGCACACATGGCACGTATGCACAACACACAAACTGTCAATCCTCAACCAAATGTTTTTATGGACATCAACCATTTCTTTGCTAAAATGATAGGGAGCACTTTCGTTTTCTCTACGAGACACCATTCTAGCTTGGTGGTGATGTGAAACAACTCGTGCAACTGGAGTATTGGTTTTATCATTTCTTTCCATAAAAAAATGGAAAATCATTCTTCTACATTCATTACATCTGAGAAAATTCTACTCGAAAGAAACAAAATAACCTTTTTAAGAAAGAAATATCTACAAAACAAGTTAAAATTGTTAATCAAACAAAAACAATTTACATTTTCTTCTTGCTGCATCATCCATGTTGAAGTCACAAAAATGATATTGCTTGCATTGGTTGCAAATTTCTTTCTTGACCACTATTCACTTCAGTAGTATTCTACTAGATAACATCAAAATACGAATGCGTAAAATAATATAAATTTAACATTCACAAACACAACACCATTCAAAATAAATCTGCATTAAGCACTTGTTTCAATCTGCATTAAGCCAAGAGGAAAATTTTCTTCACATTTCTTGGCTTCAAAAATTTTCTCTCTAGAGCTACGTCATCAAATAGTGGTTCCAACATTTCCAACAGACTGCCCAAATTATTAACCATTCTAGAAAGAATATTACTATTACCAAAAAAATCATACGCAACAAATTGTTCAATGGAATCGGATTCCCTATCTTCCATTATAACATCTCTTCCACCATTTCGACAACCCTCGAGGTTATCACCTCTATCAAGGGTCTCTATGTAAACACAATGTTACAAAACATACAACATTTGAGAAAATATATGGAATAACAACAAAATTTGGAGACAATCAACAACATAGCAAAACAAACATGCCAACAAAATGTTCTCCTACCTAAAGACAAAAGTTTCTAAACTAATGATTTCTCAAGCCATACATTTCATCATGTCATGAAGTTTGACAAGTTGTTCGTTGACCCTCACATTTAGGAAAAAAATAAAGGTTCCACTACTTTTGAATCTATTTTCTAGTTAGTGATCATTTCGACGCTATTATGAAAAAAGAAATATGGGAAAAAAATTACAACAATAAAAACTTCACATGAAGAAGAGGAAAAAAGAATGAAAAAGGAAAAAAATTGAACTACCTACATTGTTGCAACAAACACATTACATACATATTCGGCAGGGGTAACTATATTAACAATATAGTTGCTACTAAGAAAGGCCTGAACCTATTCGCCAACACAATCTCCCAAATTTTCAACCATTTCAGGAAATTTTTCATTCCTACAGTTGTCATCAACTCCCAAAATTTCATTTCTTTCATTGTTTTCACACAAAATACCATCATTGTTCATATGAAGACTCTCTTTCGAAACACAATGTTCCCAAAGAACGCGAAAGTTAGTAAAACATAAAAAAAAATATAAGTTCTTTCACATCATAAACATCTAAAAAAAAGACCATGACAATAAAATATTCGCTACAGAAAACCACTCTTCTCATACTTACGATTTACAACTCCTCCTTCTTCATGATTTGCTAAATATCTTTTCTTTTGTTGATATACATCTCTTTTTTGTGCTTTAATGACTTCCTTATTTTGGTGAACCACTGTCGTTAGTATTCATTTGATCGTTGTCGTGTAGCAGCAGAGTGAGGTCTTCTCACAACACTCTCGCTTCTTAGTTCACTCCACATTTCTATGATAAAGTTAAAGTTAGTTCAAAAGTCGTTTTGCAATTCCCTTTGAGGCTAATACATACTCTTCAGTCTTGAAAAAACTAAAAACTAACAAAATTGCACAGAAGAAATATTTGAAAAATTATGTTTCCCATGACAAACTTCGAACACATGGAAAAATGATCCCCTTACACATAATCGATACAATAAAAAGTTCCGCCAATTATGGATTTTTTTTTTCAAAATAGAAAATGATTTCAGATTAATAATAATAAGAAAGTACATTAAAACAGGGGATCAGTATCCCACTGGTTCGCCCTTCATATTTGAACATAACCATTTCTATACTTGGTTAAATATTGCTTTAAAAACGAGTTCCTATGATGATTAACATTGTTCTAAAATGCAGAGTTGGATCATTTCTATTACACATTCCTCTGGCAGTTCTTAGCTCATTAGCATATGTATTCAATTAAATTAGAACATGTCCTGATTGTTGAAAAGAACCAGAGACAAAATATTTTAGGATCTTGTCAGGATTTGAGTTGCAACCTTCCTTTGAGAGGTAATCTGCTTCGCCATTCTGTCTCTGGAATATGTGAGAGATGGAGACAGAGTTGAAAGCTTGGAGCATGAATTTGATTCAACATTTCCATGTATCTAGTACTGATGAGTTCAATGTGCCTCAATGATTGGCCCAATATTGGATTCATACCAACAAAACCTTTCTTCCCAATAAATAGGAAAACCTTTCATTTTTTACAAATTGAAAAAAACAAAGAAATACGAACCACATTCCAAGTTTAGCATACCTATGTCCTCGGTATAACTTCAAAATGTGAATTACAATGATGTTAAAAGAATATTTAAAAACATTAAACATACATAGGGTCTTCAACATTATCAAAAAACAAACATGTTCAAGCCTCAAAGCCTAATTCAATACATCCACAGGTAGTGGAGCTATGTCAATAATAGAATCTGCATTTGGAATAAGTGAAAAAACATTTCCATGTTGAATGACATCATTAAAATCTTCCACTGTTTGTAGATAGAAGCATAAGCTACGAACCACATTCCAAATTTAGCATAACTATGTCCTTAGTATAACTTCAAAATGTGAATTACAATGATCTTTATTTTTTTTTTTTAAACATTAAATATACATAGGGTCTTCAACAATATAAAAAACCAAACATGTTGAAGCTTCAAAGCCTAATTCAATACATCCATAGGTAGTGGAGCTATCTCAACAATAAAATCTGCATTTGGAATAAGAGAAAAAAACTTTCCATTTTCAATCACATCATCAAAATATTCAACAGCTTGTAGATAGAAGCATGAGGCTTCAAGCATAGATAGTCCATCAACAATTTTTGTTTTGCACAATTTAGTCACTAAATCATACAACTTTAACTGCACTTCACATCAACCTAGCATAACGATATTTTCTTGAACTATGCGCAAAGGTAGGTAACCTGCAAATTTACTATTTATATCCACAATGACATATTGAAGTAATGACCATTTGTACCCCTAATCATCTTCAAAATATTCCATACGTTTCTCTTTCGAGAGTCATCCAAATTCAAAATTCTCTATCTCTTCAAGTGACCAAATGAACGTGGAACCATTATTAACTTCACAAATAAGTTGATTCATGTATAATTATAATGACATACATTATATGTCAACAATAGGAACAAACAAATAACCTCAATTGTTTCTATTCAATTCCAACTAGTAGATAATGTAACCATAAGTAGGGCAATTTTCTTTAAAGAAAAGTTTTATTGGGTATATCTAGACAAAGATTATGAAGATAGCCTCCTTTGGTGGAATTACACCACCGTATGGAAGCTCCATCCTCTTCCAAACATTGTCAACACTAATGCAAACGAGAAATGTGATTCCAATTTTTTAGAAACATGTTTCCAAAACACCCATTCATATTTTCATGGATTGCATTTTTGCAATAAAGAGAAGAATCCTCACTCCCCAAGACTACGCACTCCAACATTTTTAAACGTCTTCATAAAAGGGTTGACAATGAAATCATTTGTTGTATGCAAATAACTTCTAGGCGTGCTAAACAAAATCATTGATCCCACTGTACATTCAATTTTGTATGCAGAATGAATAAAATGAAAGACCATGGTAGACAAGCAACCAACATTGTTAAGGTATGATGCTAGCACGAAATCATCAGAAAAACAAGTGGGGAAAGAAATAAATCCTAACTCTTTGTCACGAAACTAAAAAAAAAAAAAAAAAAATAATAAAAAAAAAAAAAAAAATAAAAATCTAATCAATCACGATAACCACAACATTAATTCATTATTTCAATGTGAAAATCGATTAGGAAAGAAATCCATTTTCATCATTACTTGGTTTCTATACACTTCAATATTACAGTAAATAAATTAAATAGTGCAACTTAAAACTTCATAATTAAAAAAAACACATTCTAGTAAAAATTTCAAATTCGTCTAATATTCAATAAAATTTAACATCTAAAATTTTAAGGCACTCAAATTTAAAATTCATAGAGTTTCAAATTCAAGAATGATAAAATTTTAAATTCTTCTCACAATGAAGCTCTAAACTATTCATATATTCCACAAATTATACCGAATTTGAGAATTGTTTTTTATAATTTTTGAAAAATAAATAATACTTATAAAACATCCATTCGGAAATTTAAAATTTTTCTAATAACATTATGCAATATCGAGTAAGTCAATAAAATAGTAACAAAGAAAACAATAAACAACTTTAAAAGATTTATTTTAAAATAAATTACATACTCAACTCTATCCTATTCTATACTTTATTGATATAAATAACGATTAAGTTAAAAAAAACATCATTATAATTTAACTCAATATTATATTTATTTTCAATTATATCACATATTAGCTTTGTGTCATCTAATTGTAATTATTTTTTCTATATAAAATAATATTGAGAAATAGAAATTCTACATTGTTAGAGTTTTCGTCTCAATTTTCTAGATTTTTTTGTTTCCCAATATAAGAATGAGTGGGAGTTGAGTTGTAGCTCTCATCTTTCAAACTTTTTGTAGTTACTTTCTTAGTAGTGACTCAATAAAATATTTTAAATATAATAACTAATTTATTATATTTTTCTTTACCTTAAATTATATCAAAGGTTCTAAATAAAAGAAAACATATATACCACTTTTCAATAAACTAACCCTATCACATTTACGTATTTAACTCAATATATACAAATTAAATTATAACAAAGTTTTGGGGGCTAACCACGTGCCCTATCACTACCTTGATAATTAATATAACCACCCCTCATTGCATTCGAGACATAAGGAAGCTCATAAACTATTGGCATAGGAGATTATGACAATGGATTATCGTTTTAAAAACAAGCAGTGTTGGAATTCAGAGGCACAACAATTTAATAAACACACACAGCAGAACAATCAAGAACATAAGAGACAATTTTTAACGTGGTTCACCCAACCAATCTGGGCTACGTCCACCAAACATAGGCATCAGGAGTTTATTAATCAAATTGGAGATTACATCAAGAAATTCTCATAAAACCTCTCACACTCTT
>APFE030418795.1:6924-22059 GCA_000404065.3 Pinus taeda
ACCGTATATGTACAAAATTGATGCCCTCATCAAGCATTGGGTTCCAAGACTCCTGAAGAAAAGTTCACCGCAAGGTGGACAATCTTCCGACTTTGGGGAGATCTCAAGAAGCCGACACCAGGGAACCAAAAGAAAAGGATGATGAATCAATTCTTGATGTAGAAGAACCCTTGGATCTGATTGATCCTGCTCCATATGAGCCTTCCTCTTCTAGGAAGAGGCCTTCATGGCTTAGGGGGCTACTTGATGATGCTGAAGGACATGCTGCACCCCGAGGAACCTTTCGTGAAAGTAAGAAACCTAACAGGTATCAGGGATACCTGGCCATCATGAGCACAATCATGCAAAATGAGCCTTCATCATTCTCAGATGTCGTCAAGCATCAAGTATGGAAGGATGTTATGACCATAGAATATGAGTCTATTATGGAGAATGATGTCTGGGAAGTAGTTCCCAGACCCCAAGACAAGACAATTGTCACTTCTAAATGGATTTACAAGATAAAGCATGCAACAGATGGAAGTTTGGAAAAGTATAAGGCTCATTTTGTTGCTCGTGGTTTCTCCCAGAAGCAAGGTATAGACTATGATATTTTCACTTGTTGCTAGATATACGACCATCTGCTTGATCATAACCCTTATGGCTTCAAAAGGATGGAACCCACATCAGACGGATGTCAAGATCACATTATTTCATGGTTCAATCAAAGAAGAGGTATATGTGGAGCAACCCAAAGGATTTGAGATTTATTATTGAAATTCTCATGTATGCAGGTCGAAGAAGGTTCCCTATAGGCTGCGGCAAGCACCCCGAGCATGGTATGAGAGGATCAATAGCTACTTGATGAAGCTGGGATTCACTAGGAGTGAAGCCGATCCTAACCTTTACTTTAAGGTTGAAGATGAAAAACCTCTCACACTGGTGCTATACGTGTTTGACCTCTTTCTAACAGGTGCATACCCTCTCATTCACTTCTTCGTCTTATGCTACTTCTTCTATCACAGCTGACCATTATTGTTTTGTATCTACCTGTCTGACTCCTATCTCCTTGGCTTGCTTATTGAAGCCAGCCCCCCCTCTATCTCATGCACCCCACCATCTTTCCTAGAGGTGACCTTCTCTGCTCAATCCTCTAACTCAAAACTAGGGACTTTCTCACAATCATACCACCTCAGATCTCATTCTTGGTCAAAGCCACTTGAATCTATTGGCATTCGTATCATATCCCTTCCCATCCCTCCCAAACCTCCCTGGGGAAAACCCTCCTCCCTCTCTAAGGCCAAACAACAGGCGGATATGGAGTTCATTGCGGGTTTCCAATTAGCTATTGACCATGTTCTTAGAGCATAGAACACCCTGGTATCCTCTCCCTCATGAAGCTTCTCTCCTTGAATTGTTATGGATTAGCTAGTCCAAAAAAAAATTATCATTTCAGAGGCTCCTAAGCATTGAACGGGTGGATTTCATTTTTCTTTAGGAGACATTGGGATTAGTAGAAGCCATCACTCACCTCCTTGAATCCATTCTTCTCAGATGACATTTTCATACCCTAGATGTACACGGGAGATCCAGAGGCATTGTGATGGGGTTCAACCCTATGAATATAAAATTATGTAAGATTTGGGGGGGATCGAGTTATATTGGGGCAGACATCTATTCATCTAACTTAGGTATTGACATAAGATTAATCAATGTTTATGGCCCATGCCAAAATTGGGGCTCGTTCTGGGAACAATTGCTTAGCTCTAGTCTTCTGCAAGTGGATAATCTTTTTTTCTTTTTTCCACTTGAAAAATCATAATATTTCATTATAATTGAAAAATTACATGTTGTAGATGCCTTTCGGCATATTCTGCGTTGGCCCTTTAGCCATTGTGAGCCATAATCTAAAAAGGTTCTTAGTTTTTGTCAAAAAAAGATGCATATATCATCCATGACCACACAGGGTGTTCGGTTTTCAAAAAATAAGAACACAAGTAACGATGTACAAATGGGGGAAAAGTCGAGATTTTCGCCCTTTTTTCTTCTCAACCTTTCTCCGCCCTCCCTGTGATTTGTTGGAGTTATAAGTGTTAGCGCTATATCAGTCACAGGTTTGGGATTGTCTTTATTAGAATATGATGTGTCTGAGATGTGTTGACGTTTGGATCTTCTCATATCCATTGTTTCTAGTATCCTTGCCGCCTGTATGTCTATAGGTTCTTCTGGATTTATGTCTTCTACTTCTGCTTCTTTGTTCATCTGATTTGTCTCATTGGGGGTTACATATTCCTCCTCTTCTTCCTCCTCTTCATCTGAGAGTGGTGGAGGAAATTGCCATCCCTTGGATTTTTTCCCCATCTTTTTCTTCCTACGAGTGTCTTTTTTGGTTGTTGGACATATGCTTTCTAGGTGTCCTGTTTTTCAGTAGGTTTTGCATCTGAATGTTGTGTTTTCATAATCTAAAATCTGTGACCAGCACCTATGTCTATGCTTCAGTTGAATTTGGTCTGGAAAGCCTTTGTTGAGGTCTACTTCCACACATATTCGTGCATAAGTGTAGATTCTTTCCTCCAGTCTTTGGGTGTCCATTTTGATGTAGCATCCGATAGTATTACTGATTCCTGCGAGTACTTGTTGACTCCAGATGTGTAATGGGAGATTGTGCAATCACACCCAAACTAGCATCTTAGAGACAACCATTGTATTGGCATCATCTGGGAACCATGGTGTGATGAAGAGTCCTGTGGATCCCTAGAACCAAGGTCCTTCCTATATTACAAAGTCTCTAGCCTCTACTGTAGGAAATTTCACTATAAAGAACCCCTTGGAACAAAGATGTATTTCACATTGTGTAGTCTAGTTTGTGAAGATCCAATGAAATAGATGAACCGGTTTGGGCCAAAAACAATTGAATCTACATATTATTGCTTGTCTTTCATATATAGTGCAGTGCTCATCTTTTTATGGTATATCTATGCTATATTCTGGGGTATGGTTCAACTGTTCGACAATGTATGGCCTTGCATCCATACCTGTTTGACTTGGTGCTGCTTTGGCTGTGTTTTTCCCTTGAAGAATGTTTTTGTAGGATATACTTCCTATTTTTTTCCCCTGATGTGTTCCTGTAGTTTTTGTACCAGTCCCACTTCCCTCCCCCCTGTAGGGATTTCTGTTGTTGTCTGTCGCACCCCCTCTTATTCTCAGATTGAGAATTATTGTTGACAAGGGTGTGATTTTGTATTCCTTGAGGTAATTTGTGTCTGGAGTACTCTGCCCCCATGAATAAGATTTTGTGTTCTAGTGGGATATCCAAATTTTTGGAGTATAATATTCTGTAGTTACTTTACAGATTCGGTTTCTTTTACCCAAAGTAATTGTGTTTTTCTGGCAAGGGTTTTGACAAAAACTTGGAAATGGTGGGTACTTACCGGGGATCCAGATCTTGTTGCGAAGATGTTGTTCTTCAAAATATGTATAGATTTGTTTATAGAGTGGTAGGCGCTATTCCCTGGCTTCTCTGCACTTTTCCCCATCAAAACGACCGGATTGGACCTCAACTTGGTGCAAATGCCCTGCAAATGCTTGGATCCCACATTGTCTGTAACACAGTCCAACATCTGTGTGTATTGCTCCAGCAGATCACATAATCTCTTGTCATAGTCAAACTTCATCTCGGCCTTAGTTCCTTCAACTGCTTCTTCAAGAACTTCTTGAAGGCTATCCTCTTCGTTTTCTTCCACAATGTTGCCGGCAGAAGGTAGCGCGTGGTGATTTTTCTTAAAGACCAAAGAAGGCCATTTAGCGGTGCTCTAAGTGATCAAACAAGAGTCTGGATCGGTGATCCTCGTGAACAAGGTATTTCCGCTCCTTCGATTATCGGTGGCAGCCTCGGGTGCCTTGACAGCAGCGGGTGCATGGCATCCAGTATTCGGGTAGTCATATGGGTCATGTTCCTGCATCCCAAGCAGGTCGTACGAAGCTTGCCACCTGCACCACCGCCTTCATATGGTCGTCGATCCTCATCCTTCACCATGTGCAAGCAAATAATCTTATTCTAGGAGGAGACCTTAATTTCTCAATTAGATATTCTGAATCATGGGGCCATAATGCACAAATTGATTTTCTATCAGACTTCTTCAAAAATATATTGGAGGACCATGGCCTTATTGATATTCCATCTGCTAGACTACAACCCACGTAGAGGAACAAATGGACTAGGGAGGCTAGGCTGGCTAGAAGACTAGATAGATTCCTCCTTAAAGAATGACTTCAGGGAATGGGGTGTAACTATAGGCAATGGGTTGGATCGAGGGGCTTATCTAATCACTCGCCCATATACCTTGAAATTAGTGGAGGTGTGAACAAGACAAAAGCGCCATATAAGTTCAATGTAACATGGTTAAAATATGTTGACTACATTAAGCTTGTTACTGATTACTCGAAGTCCCATCCTCCTGCCATAGGAGGGAACATAGCAAAAAGATTTGCCCACAATTTAAGAAATCTGAAGAAACTATCCAAAAGATGGGCTCACAACAAGAGACTGATGGATGATCAAACCTTGAGAAGCGTTGAAGCCGAGATAGATTCTATGGAAGATGAGCATGGAAGGGCATATATATATCCTGAGCATAAGGAGAGGCTCACTATGTTTGGTCTAAAATGCAGATGCAAATTAGAGTTCAATTAATGTTAACCCAGGAAGGTAAACTTAGAAGTACCACCTATAGGTCTACAAAGACTTCTAATTTGTCTCAGATCTATTGGTTCTCTTACAATAACACATTCGACAAGATCTCTTACAATAAGTAAACAAACTAGAGAGATTCCTAATTTGTTGGAGATCTTAAGGTTCCCTTACAAGAACACATGAATTTTAAGATTTCATCCAACAACTAAACAAACTAGAGGGATTCCTAATTTGTCGGAGATCTTATGGTTCCCTTACAAGAACACATGAATTTTAAGATTTCTTCCAACAACTAAACAAACTAGAGAGATTTCTAATTTTTCGGAGATCTTATGGTTCCCTTACAAGAACACATGAATTTTAAGATTTTTTCCAACAATTAGAATATCTAACAAGAACTTAAATGCTAAAATGAAATAAAAACATAAATTAAATTATACCTAAAATAAGAATGCAAGTGAGGCCATGGGGGCCCTCCATAACTCCACAAGCACACCACTTCAAAGGAGACTCAAATGTAGAAGCAACAAAATCAAAGTATGATTCTTTATTTCAAAATCTCCATCATGATGGACAAACCAACTCTAAGATTACAAAGTCTAAGATTACAAATGGAACTCTAAATTACAAATGGAGGAGACTGTACTCTCATTTATACAATGGGATGAGATAACAAACTCATAATGATGATCCACTAATCTCTCTTTAGTTCCATACATCTCTCAACCATCCAGACACATAACCCCCTTTTGCCCTTGATCTTCTCCATGAGATCATGATCTTCTCCATGAGGCTTATGTTATCAACGAATTTGATCATTCAAGGCCACATAAAGGTGTCTTGGAAGCCTCCTTTGTACCTACACATGTCACAAAACAATCCACTTTCCATATATGAAGTAAAATATATTATTATCTAATATCTAATCAAGAATTTCTCTTAAAAATGCTTGAAAATAAATAATATTTGGAAGATATAAATGAGACCCATAAATGATGAACAATTGGGAAAATGAAGTGACATGGTAGTGAATAATGAGTGATATAATGGAAGCATAGGTGAAAAATGTATGGTAATGAGTGATATTTGTATGACATTTTGAAGCCCAACACACTACCCTGATAGCGCAAAGGGACAAAATTATAAAAGACAGAGAAGAATCATGGAGGTTACGAAGCAGAGCCATTTGGATACTAGAAGGTGATGATAACACAAAATTCTACCATAAGTTCACCAATGGATGAAAAGAAATCAATGCCATTTGTAATTTGAATAATGAATAGGGCATCAGAGTAATTTCCTTTCTGCACTTAGCCTCCCTCGGTACATCTCATTTCAAGCAGCTCTACAACCACCCCCAACTGCATCGCTGGCTGAAATCATCATAGTGACACAATTGTTTCCCCAGTTTGTTGATCAGCAGGATGTTGTGGATATCAATAAGTATTTTACATTGCAGGAGCTTGAAGCCACTCTGAAATGGTTCAAGAAAGACAAGAGCCCTGGACCAAATGGATGGACAGTCGAGTTCTATATTGATTTTTTCGAAATCCTTGGAGAATACCTTCTCAAGGTCATTGAAGAATGTAGAATCTCTGGGCGAATGTACAAGGCCTTCAACTCCACCTTCATTGCACTCATCCCAAAATCTTACAACCCTGGCTCCTTCGATGACTTTCGTCTCATCTCCCTCTGTAATTGTATTTATAAGATCATAGCCAAAATCATAGCAAATCACCTATGTCCCATTCTATCCTCCCACATTTCCTCTGAACAATTTTCTTTCCTTCAGGATCAATAGATTCATGAAGCTGTAGGAACTGCTCAGGAGGTCTTACAATCCATTCAGATGAAGAAATTGAAAGGTATGATACTCAAAGTAGATTTCTCCAAATCTTTTGATCGTGCTAGCTGGTTATATATTAGAATTCTCTTAACTCATCTCATTTTCCCCTTAGAGTTCATAAATTGGATTATGTGTTGCATAACAAATATATATTTATGTGTCCTTATTAATGGATCAGCATCCCCATTTTTTCATTCGGAAAGGTGCCTCAGGCAAGGATGCCCTCTCGCCCCTCTATTGTTTTTTCTCATCACGGAGGGACTTAGCAGACTCATCTTAGAATACCACAGGATGTGGAGATTATAGGGTATCAGGATCACAGATAATTTCATACTGACCCATCTTCTCTTTGTTTATGATGTACTTCTCTTCCTTAATGGAGGCATTGGGGACCTGACAATCTGCAAAACATCATGTCCATTTTAAGAATAGCAACGAGAATGGAGATCAACACCATAAAGTCCACCATCACTGCTTCAATCTGATCACCGCATGATATATAGTATGCTCTCCACAGATTCCCATTCACTCTCCAAAATTTGGATGATGGTCTTAGATATCTTGGATACAAGTTAAAGCCTCATTATTACAAGATTTCTAATATGGCTAGTCTCCAAGCTCGAGAGAAGACTAAACATTTGGCACCATAAATATCTCTCCAGAGTGGGACGGTTAGTCCTTATAAAAGTCGTTCTCAAATCCACACACGTATATTGGATGTCCATAGCATGGATTCCTAGGAGTATACTCACCAGAATTCAAAATCTCTACTGCAGATTCCTTTGGAAAGGCAAACAGATAGGAAGAATTTTTTCCTGGGCTAGATGGGAGTTACTTGCTCTACCAAAGAAACGGGGAGGTTGGGGAATTAAGAGACAGGACCATTTTTCAACTACTCTGGTTGCTAAGTTGGGATGGTAGTTGGTCACCTCATGCAATATATGGACAAGGGTGGCCTATTCGAAATACATATTCCCCCACAACATGATGGATTGGATCAGACAACCCAATTGGAACAAGACTGGGATATTTATCATCTAGAGAGCAGTAATCAACTCCTAGCCTCTCATCCGAGATGGGATCACTTGGATAATACATTCCGGCTCATTGGTACGCATTGGTTTGGATCCCTGGATTGGCAGTGGCAACTCACACAGGCTTCCATGGGAATTAACCCTTCTACTCAACAATTTTGGCTTCATATACATTAATCAGATTGTGGATCCAGAGCACACTACTCTTTTCCAACAAGCATGGAAGACTGCTCATTGTCTACATCTCCCACAGATCTGGCATCACTATTGGAATGATTATATCTCTGCTCTGACTGAATCACACGTTGGGATCACAGAGGGGGGAGATGAGCTAGTTTGGGCCCAAGAAAAAAATGTCAAATACTCACCCAAGGAAGGATATCTATGTATTATGTGGACCATCGACCACTGATTGCTAAGCATTTTTGGAGCCAGCTGTGGAAAGTAAAATCACCCCAAAAACGTGGTTGTTCATGTGGACAGTGCTCAGGAACAAGGCCCCCACTGGGGACAATCTTAATAAGAGAGATTTTCACGGTCCATCTTGGTGTTGCTTATGCAAGAATAGCTCAAAATCCATTGACCACCTCTTTCTATTTTGCCTGATCATTGTGGACCTGTAGAATACAACCCTCATTGCCATAAAAATCCATATTCAATGGCAAGGCTCATCTGTAAAGGATGTCTGGCTAGCCTGGTGGACATCGGTTGTCCCGAACAAAGCCAGAAATCTACCCCTCCTATTTTGTTGGGCTATCTAGATATCTCGGAACCAATATATTTTCTAGGACATCATCCCTAATTAGCACTCTATCTTTGCTCGAATTTTGGCCACCTATTATATCATCCCTAATGATGATGCTACTCCTCCCACTAGAAATATAGTACCTGAGGCCATCAACTGAGACTATCCTTAGGCTTATTTCGATAGGTCTGCCTAGGATGGAGGGTGTGGGGGGTGTTGTCAATATTGTCAACATCCATCATGTTATTTACAAGAATTGAAACTAGGTGAGGTGGATTCCTTTCTTTCCTTCCAACCATTCAAAATAATCCTAATTAACAATGATATTATATAATATTATATTGATATTAAATTAAATCTAATTTAGTTTAAACAATGTTATTAAATATTGTAGCCCCAAGGGATAGCTCAATTGGTAGAGCCCTCCTTGCTAAGTACCCCCTTATTGGGAGGCCATGAGGTCAAATCTCTTCCATGCCCTTGGGTTTAGGCCACACACTGACCCCCAACCATGATTGCCTTAAAAAAAATTGTTTGTAAATATTGAAAATGTTATTAAATAATGAATTTACAATTAAATGCATATGATTATATCAATATTAATATTAATATTAATATTAATAAAAATATAATTGAACAATTAATAAAAATACAAATTAAAATTAAATACAAAAATATAAATGCATATCATACAAATTAAATATAATCATTTAAATACAATTACTTGCCTTAAAAAATGCTATTAAATATTAAATTTACAATTAAATGCATATGATTATATAAATATTAATATTAATAAAAATATTATTGAACAATTAATAAAAATACAAATTAAAATGAAATACAAAAATATAAATGCATATCATACCAATTAAATATAATTATTCAAATGCAAATCATACAATTATATAAATCAAATATAATCATTCCCCAAAGTGTGTGTGTGTCAAATATAATCAGTGCCCAAAGTGTGTGTGTGGGGAGATGCAATTCACATTCACTATAAATACAAACATTAAATAAAACTATAACAACAAACTTTATCATACACACTCATAAACGAAGTAAAAAATATCATCAATCATTAAACATTACATGAAAAGAATATAAATACACATCACTACACAAACAAAAACCATTTTAATGCATTTGAAAATTTAAAATGTGTAAAACATATATAGGACAAGCAAAAACCTTTTTAATGCATTTATAATTCTTAAAATGTGTAAAGTATACATAGTATAATTAATTGAAATTGATTTAGGATCTCAAATTTCAAGTATATTTTATAATTTACATAGATGTACTATTAAATATTTTAACTTAAAATCTATGATGTTAACTACTTTTAAACATGACCAAAAAAGAAAAATAAAAACTAAGAAATGGAAAAAGAGAAAGGATGCACAAACCCTTAAGAACAACCATGTTTTATTCTTAAGGGCATCGAGAAGGAGCCTTTTAGCCTTTCAACAAAAAAAATATTTTTTTATTATTATGTAATTTTCAAGAGTAATTACACAATGAATAAATATTAATTTCTTTTGAAAGTGATCTATGTCAATCATTTCACCTCTTTCACCATAAACAAAATAGACATGTAAATGCTCCTTAGGTTGTGCCCATACACATATATTAAAAACAAATATCTTTTAAAATTCAACAACAAATTTAAGTGGGCAAAAATATACATAGATTGCTCTACCAAAAATGCATAAATACAATGTAAATATCGATTCTTACCGTACCAACTACTTTCCTCAAACTCAAACTCAATCGTGGAAAAACAAAGCAAATATCCCCAAAACCCTTCATAACACTCGGCCCCTGCGGATCTCGGGGTGGATCACTGCCAAGTCATCCACCTTCCATTGCCCTTATGGATCTCATCAATAAGTGCGCCCTTTGACAAACAGATTGAAAGGCTATTGAAGCAGCACATCGTGAGGTTCAAGTGCTCTACCGAATCATTAAATCAAAACCCAATTCCTTTGTGAGAAAAACCTTAACAGGTACAGTGCATAATTTCAAACCCAAGATCTCCATTTATGGTACAAAAAATTTAGAATGAAAAGATTCCACGAATCTTACCACCATTTTTATACTGTCCACCAACATAACCATGCGGCATAATATAATTTTCACACAGTACAGGTCATGCAACTCTGCGTCATGTGAAATCTATGCATCCTGTGCAACTGGTTACCAGGATTACCTCCTCTAGTATGCGACTAAATTCAGCCCGATATGCAGATTATCGCGGCCGAATATCGAATTACCACCGCCAGAAATGCTACTTAACTGCCCAGGATATGCGGATTGTCGTCAATAGAGATGCCAATTATATTTAAATACGCGACTTATCACATGATATGCGAGTTCCCACAAGATATTTGAATTATCGGCAGCCAATATGCCAATTGTCGTCTGATATGTGAATTATCAACAGTGGATAGGCGATTAGTCATCCGATACGCGAATTATAACTTAAAATAGGCAGATCATTACGCTGAAATGCTACTTATCACAGCCAGATATGCGCATTATTGAGAGAGATGTGGATTATATGCGTATCATTGCGCTGGCACGAGACATGCCTTTGCCGTTTATGCGACAGATTTCAGCTGGAAATATGAGTAATCGCCGTGAATATGCCGATTATTTCTGGTTATGCGAGCTATAACTACCATTATCCGAGTTATCACCAATGACTACCCTAGTTATCATTTGATCCGCGAATTATCACTATATACGCGGATTATCAGTCGATAAGCGACTTATCGACATTGATTATACGATTTATCAGTGGATACGCAGATTATCAGAGCAAGATCTGCAGTTCATTATGCTGATACGTGAGTTGATGGGTGAGTTGTCTCTGCTGTTTACGCGATTGATGTGAGCTGGTAATCACTGTCGAATATGTCGGTTATCTTCTGGTTATGCGAGTTATTCCCGATCGCTGCCAGTTATGTGGGTTTATTTCCACTGGTGCGAATTACTCTGCCATTTATACGAGTGATCAAAGCATCGTAGACATGACTTCGTTTGGTTGCGCCGTCCCATCATAGTGGGAGACATAGGCAAAGTATGTTCTTGCTTCTGCGTTGGCTGAGCGAGAAGGTGAATCTGGCAATTCATGTGTGAGCCCCTATTTTGTTCATCTCTAATAGGGCCGGGTGCACTATTACCTGTGGATTGATCGAATCCTCTCATTCTTTATTCAGTTGAGATTCCTCCCCCATATGACTGGGTCAAATTAATTTTTCTTTCTCGTTTCCGTTAGATTACTCTCCTTTGATTTAACATTGTGAGAGTGACCATATATCCAAAATACGCTTCTCCTCTGTCTTCATCCCATTGGAGCATCCACAAGAAGATGATTCAAACTTGCCACTACCAGAGTTCAATGGCATTTTTAAAACATTTCAAGAGAAAAATGACTAAAATATTTATTCCTTTCCATTCATGAAAAAAATAAATAAATTCAACTCTATTATTGTGAAGACTTTCATGACTGGCCAGACATTCAATAAATAAACATCACGATGGACTCCAAACAATTCATTATTGTTATGAGAGTCCCCAAACATTCAAGAAAATTTTAAGAGGCTCTCTTAGACTTGCCAAGCTTTGAACTTGTTGCATGCCATTGGAAAATAAAGAAGTACTTGTTACATGCCATTGGGAAATAAAGAAAACTGTATTGAGTTGGACTACTGAGGGCTCCCTAAAATGGCCTTGGTCAAGAGCATGAATAGATTTTGGAAGGTTGAGTGATTATGGAGGGAGATTACCATGAAAAAGGCCATAATTATGGAACAAGAACAGGGGACTATATGGAGTGAGAAGGGAAAGTGACCATCGGGGATTTACAAAAATTATACATCTTAAATATCACCAAAATTATTTAAAAAATTTAAAGAATCCTTACCAATGCCAATATTATTACAAATATTCATACACTTTTATCAAAGCAAACAAAACTCATACCAGACCAGACACTCATACAAGCATACATGACATGGAGCTCCAAGACAAGATAAGACGGCCTAGCGCAATGCAAGTAGCCATGGAAGGAGGAGGAGGTTAGGGCAAGGATTAAAAAAAAATATCATTGGTTGGTTTCAATGGTCATGATTTTCTTCACTTCCAGCTCTCTGCAAAAAAACACTTCTCTTCACCGCCAGATCCGCAAACAAAGAGCACAATGTCAGTATGTTGTATCCTTCCAATTAAATTGTGTGTCACGTATATGTGAATGTTTAAAGTTCATCGTATGACATTATTGCAGATCTACTTTCCTTTTCACCTTTCTACGCAAATTATTATACTCAAACTTAGCCTATATTCACGACCGTTCAACACTCTATACACGTGGAAAGAATATGTTGGAAGCTTAGAGTGTATTTGTATTAACGCTTTATAAGGGAATGGAGAGGGAATGGAGGGGTGATCTTTTAGTCATTATTTTTTTTGTGTATTAAGCTCACACTACTTAGAGGATGGGTGTGGTAGGATTATTGTTTAAGCTACCCGCCTGAGTACTTTTGCATTTTGCTTTTTCAATATAGTTTTATTACCTATGTTAAGTTTAATGTTTCTTGTTGCTTCTTTTTTTACCCTTTTATTATAGTTTTAGTATCTAAGGTTAAGGTGAATGACTATAGTTAAGGTTATGATTCATCAATATGTTAGTTTTTATGACCAATCCATTATATGTTTTAATAAGAAATCAAACATGGAAAAAAAATTGTGGTTTTATAACAAAATTATATATCATGAACATGAAATATTTTAAATGTTGTTTGATGGGAATTAAAAAATCATGTCTCTATGTCAACAATATCAGTCCAAGCTTATGGAATTGTTGATGGAGTGGCTTGATATTGATATCGTAATGGAACATATTTTATGGGTTGATATTTATAATGGATTGTAATTTGAGTTAACCATCTACATCATTTGCAATCTAGTGATCCATGAGAATATGAGATGATGGGTACAAGTTGTTACTCAAGCATGTGCACTGGTTCATGAAAAATAAAATTCACATTAAAAGAAGCTCAACTAACGTGTGTAGGGTATTAGCAGTTCCCACAATTGAATCCAATAGGAAAGAAATTGCAACCACATCTAGATCAAGCCTACAATAATTAGAATCTTTATTGCTAGATAAAGAAATGTGACAATGTCACCCGCTTGCAAAAATGAATAGGTTTTGATTACAAAATCCTTTGATCTTACTCGAGAACTTAAAAATGTTTCCTAATGCAAAATGATTTGAATGGAAAGACATACATGGAAATGGAGATCAATACATTAGCTAATTGGAAAAGTATGATCTATTTTGGATTTGGATGTTGAGGTAATCCAGTAGCCTCTAAACCAAATTGAAATATTCACAATAAAATGTAAGAAATCGACTCATTAACATCAAATATTAGATCACTTTCAACACAAAACTTGTGCTCTTAAGGAAATAAAATTTGTTGTAATGAAGAAGAAAACAACATAGGCAAGGGTAGATCAATTTGTTCTTGTGCATGGATGACTTGGATCCTTTAAAACAAATGTCGAATGGAAATCTTCTTTTGAAACTGATCAATGGAGGTCAAATGAATTTGTGCAAATGGGTTGAAAATTTGTTGAGATTTTTGTGGGCAATAATAAATTGAAGAACACACATATTTGGATGATGTAAATTTAGGGAGTTTCTTCGATGATTTACACAACAAATTCCTCTTCATTTTATTGACAATATTATATAAATTTATTATCAAGTGAGTTGGACACTATGTCAAATCCTAACCTCTTCTAAGAACTTCGATCCAAACTAGTTGCAAGAAAAGAAAAAAACAAGAGAATTTATAGTATTTCTTATGAAATTGAACGTCATTGTAATGATTACCATCATTGACCAAGAGTAAGTTCAGGATTGGTAATGGGAGTGTAGCCACTCATAAGGTGCCTTTAAGAATAAGACAATACATAGTTGGCTAGACTAAAGGAAGAGAATGTGAGAAAGTTCAATTGTTCCAAGAAGAGGAAAGAAAAAAGTTATCAAGAGGCAAAGAAAGTATACATTAGAAAAACATTTAAAGAAAATAACTAAAATAAGAAACTCATGATACAAACCCTTGATTGAATTATAAATAATTGAGCAAGGAAAGAGAAAAAGAAGATATGAGCTATTTGATTATATGGACCATTGTGAATCTACAAAGAAGAAGTTTCAGTGTAGTAATAGGTCAACAAAGTGCCAAACCTATTTGAGTCAAGAGATGATGAATGATAGGATGTGGAAGATGGAAGAACTATAACAATTCCTAATCTATATGAGATATGAATATGGTGGAGGCAGGGTTGGGAGCTTGCATATGTTGAAAAAATATAACAATTGTGGAAGTCAAAGAGTGGAGACCTGCAATATTTAGAATTGTAAATCCAACATGACCATGTCTTGATATTGATGAAATACTCTACTTCCACTTGCACAAATAATTTGGTATAATATTAGTTTGGAGTGTGGAAAATGAATATTATCAATTTACTAATAGAACTTCTATCTAAAGGTTAGATGGAATGCACTTGGATCAATGCTATACTTGAAGGAGGAGAGACTTTCTTACATAATTTGAAAATATCATGGTAGACGTGTGGTATGCATCCCTCACCAAATTTAATCAATAGAAAAGTTAAAACACATTTGATAGTGAAATTCAATGAAGAGACATAATGTTATGAAACCAACGCAAAAAAAGATAGAAAAGAGAGATCAACGCCTTAGAATTCAGCCTCTTCGAGGGGGCAACCTCCTTTACATTACACAAATGAA
>APFE030418798.1:0-38052 GCA_000404065.3 Pinus taeda
AACACATAAACAATTTCATGTTGTTAGTTAATATAAAAGGAGTAACAGAAGAAGATGTTGTAGTTAGGCTTTTCCCCGACACTTTACAAGGATCATCTAGGTCTTGGTATTTTTCCTTACCCTCTGGATCCATTACCCGCTGGAATATCTTTCAGGAGCAGTTTCTTACCAAATATGGCGATGATAGAATCTTGGCGACACTGATTAATGATCTTTCAAATCTAAGGATTGAATCTAGAGAACCGATCAACGAGTTTAACTCTCGATTCAATAAGCTCGTGAATAAAATCCCTATCGATTCCAAGCCAAGTGAGCAAATCAGAAGCGAGTTGTATATCATAGCCCTACCTTCAAATATAGCCATTTTTGTAGATAGGGTTGGGAAACCAACTTTAGCTGAAAACATGAAAGAAGCCCTTGCTGTGGAAAAAAGCATTATCGCTTTGGAAAAGGAAGCTGCTCTCGAAGATAGGAAATCCAAAAGAGTTTCTTTTAAGGATGATTCAAAGAAGAAAACCCCTAAGGATCCATACGATATGGAGGGTCTACAAAAGGTCCTCAAAACAATGTCAAATGAAATGGTTGAAAATAAAAAGCAAGTAGCAGAAACTTCAACAAAGAAACCATATAGGAATTTTAAGAAACCTGAGTCAAAACCACCAAATGTTATATCTAATGCAGATTCAGATCCTGGAGAAGAAGAAGAATATGAAACAATTTCACCATCCGATGAATTCGAACAAGAGGAAGTTGTTGAATGCCATGGAATGTGGGACTTCATATTACCTAACTCCGATACAGAAAATGAACAAGAAGCTTTTCCTGTGACTACTAGGAGTAAAGGTGCCCCTGAACCTGTCCAGGCAAGTTCAAAGAAAAGGAGTGCAGGTACTACTACTACAAAGGATAAGGTACCCACAAAGAAGCCAGCTGCAACAGTACCTCAAAACCAACCATCATCCTCAAATATACCTTCAACATATAAAATGTTGGTAGTATCGGATTCAACGGATTACAATATTGTTGATGATATGAAGAAGACTAAGGCAAACATCACCATGTTTAAACTTAGCAAACTAAAGCATCAGCAGAAATTGCTTCTTAAATAACTAAATGCAGTTCTTTCTTCGCCTCTTCCTAGTGCTAAAGCTGCAAATGATTCAGGTCAACCACCTTCTGGTAGAGTTGAAGCTACTGATATGATTCTCATTGGAGACAGATCAAATTCCCATACCCCCCCTTTCCTCTTAACCTACGAAATCTATAATCGAAATCTACACAATTGTTTGATTGACTCAGGGGCATCCTCTAATATAATAACAGCTACATTTTGTTCCAAACTGAACATTGAGCCCCAAAAGTCTTCAATTCACATTGTGCAGTTAGATAGAACCAAAGTCCAGGTCTTAGGGGAAATCAACTCTGTGACTATCAGGGTATCGGTTGATCCACGAGTAGTTCAAAGAATTGATATCTTAATCACTGATATACCTGAGTTTTATGGTTTAATCTTGAGTAGGGATTGGTCTGAGAAGCTCCATGGGTATATTTCTACCAATTGGTCCCATATGTGGCTACCCTACAAGGGAAATCCAAATCAAATAAAAATCAATCGAGAGAAACATATGACCCATACTGCCACAAAATTTGAACAGGAGAATCAACCAATAAAATTTAACAATAATATTTTGGGGAATTACTCTTCTGAATCATTCTTTGGCAATTATACTGCCCAATCATCTCCCTTCTCAGTAAACAATTTCACATCCCAAATCGAAAAATTTTCACAAACCGATAGATCAAGATGTGTTAATGTTGCT
The DNA here is from genome assembly GCA_000404065.3 of Pinus taeda. Classification (NCBI taxonomy): domain Eukaryota; kingdom Viridiplantae; phylum Streptophyta; class Pinopsida; order Pinales; family Pinaceae; genus Pinus; species Pinus taeda. The sequence goes on from APFE030418798.1 coordinate 1,821, forward strand.
GAGAACACTGTAAATAAAATTGTTGATAATTCTTTATTTTTGTCTTTATATTTTGACGGATATAAATCCAGTGAAGGATCAGGAGCAGGGTGTATTTTAGTTAGCCCTGAGGGAGAAAAAACGATGTTGTCTTGTAGGTTGGAATTTGAATGCACAAATAATACAGCTAAGTATGAGGCCTTAGTTCAAGGACTATATAAAGTGATTGGCCTTAAAGTTTAATATTTGAAAGTGTTTGTTGATTCAGAGATTGTCATAAAACAAGTCAGAAATACAATTCATTGTCTCTCTAGTCACCTCAAGCACTATCAGTCTTTAGTCCAGGAACTTATATCTCATTTTTTAGCATTCAATATTTCACCTATTCCCAGATCCCAGAATGCAGCAGCTGACTTGTTAGCCAATGTTTCTTCTAAAATCCTACCTTCCGAAGAATATACCCCAGATAGATTTTCAGTAGAGTTAATTTTTAGACCATCGATTCCCGACAATGTCACCAATTGGCGAGTGTTCAATCACGATGAAGACATCTAACATTTCTTGACTTCTGACAAGTCCTACAATGATCAGATCATTGATGAAAGCGATCATGATCTTCAGATGAAAGAAAAGCATGAGGAAAACTCAATACCAAAACCTGTGGTTAAACTTGAGGATCTCTACGATATTAAAGACAGGTTTAAACAGGTAACCAATTCAAAACTCCAAAGTTCCACCTTAAGATTTGAATTGATAAACCTTGGTACTGAGTAGAACCCTCAAAACATCAATTTGGGATTAGGACTTTCTGTGGAAGAAAGGATAGCATTCATTAGATTATTAAGAAAAAATAAACATGTCTTCGCTTGGAAATATGATGATTTAAAAACATACGATACATCAATCATCCAGCATACCATTCCAATGCTTTCTGAACAAAAACCAGTTCAACAAAAGTTGAGAAAAATACATCCGAACTTAGAGAGTCAGATAAAATCATAACTCAATAAACTCTTGAAAGCTAAGATTATTTTTCCTGTTCGACACTCAAACTGGGTTTCCAATATGGTGCCTGTTAGGAAGAAAAATGGCGACATCAGGATTTGTATAGATTTCAGAAATCTGAATAAAGCAAGCCAAAAAGATAATTTCCCATTACCTACCATGGAGTAGATACTCCATTCAGTAGCAGGTTCTGAGCTAATGTCCTTTTTAGATGGTTTTTTAGGATACAACCAAATTTTGGTCCATCCTGATGACAGACTCAAAACTACCTTCAGAACAAAATGGGGAACTTACGCTTATCAGAAAATGCCTTTTGGACTTATTAACGCAGGAGCTACATTCCAAAGAGCAATGGATATAGCCTTCAAAGGATTGATCAATAAAACAGTAGTTGTCTATTTAGATGATATTACTGTATTTTCTAAGAATAGATCCAATCATTTACATGACTTGAATCAAATCTTTGAGCGCTGCAGAAGGTATGGTATTTCACTCAATCTCAAAAAATCCTTCTTTGCTCTTAATCAAGGAAAGCTCTTGGGCTTTATCGTTTCTAAAGATGGTATCTATATTGATCCTGATAGGATTAAAGAGATTTCTGAAATTCCATTTCCTCATAAAAAAAATCCATGCAGTCATTTTTAGGTCAAATTAACTTTATCAAAAGATTTGTTCCCGGCTTTTCCCACATCATTTTACCATTACAAACCATGATTAAGAAAAATTCAGTGTTTAGATGGGGATCTGCAGAAAAGGAAGCATTTGATTCAATCAAACAATCAATAATTAATGCCCCCGCTTTAAACACTCCTAATTTTTCTAATCATTTCGTATTGTATACTATCGCGTCTGATTCATCTTATGCAGCGGTACTCACTCAGATTAATGATCACAACTTGGAAGCACCAATTTCATTTTATAGTTCAAATCTTCAGGGTGCATAACTAAATTATTCCGAAGTTGAAAAACAAGCCTTTGCTATGTATAAAGCTGTCAAACATTACAGACCCTTCCTTTTAAAAGCCCATACAAAAGTTATAGTTCCTTTTTCTGCAGTAAGGAAATTACTGATCCAAAGGGAATTAGTTGAAAAAAGAGAAAATTAGGTTACAGCACTTCAAGAATATGACTTGGAAATCAAGCCAGCAAAGATTGTTAGGGGCCAAGGTTTTTGCAAGTTATTAGCAGGAGCATCCAACATTCCAGAATCAGATGATACAGAACATATTGAAGAAATCAACCAGATAAGTATCACTGATTCTGAATCGCAATATGCAGACTTGATCTTTTATTTGAAAAATGGATATGAACCTCCTAATCTTTCTTATAAAAACAAATGAGCCATTAGATTAAAAGCAAAAAACTTCATAATCATTGATGATGTACTTTTTAGGCAAAATTATGATTCAAGTTTATTAAGATGCCTAGAAAAACCTGAAGCACAAAAGGTTTTGCAGGAGCTACATGATGGACCAGCAGGAAGACATTTTGGAGCTGATACAACAGCCCATAAAATCATTCATTCTGGATATTATTGGCCCACCCTATTCAGAGATACTCACGAATATGTAAGGAAATGCCGAAGTTGTCAAATCTCCAGTGGAAGACAAAGAAAACCAACTTTCCCTTTGCAACCAGTCACATTGATCAACCTTTCGAACAATGGGGATTGGATATCATTGGGGAATAACTCCACGGTCCTCCAAACAACATAAGTATATCCTTACTGCTATTGATTAACTTTACTAAGTGGGTTGAAGCAATTCCTTTAAAGACAACAAACTCTGAAGGAATTATAGAGTTTATAGATCAATTCATCATTACCAGGTTTGGTGTCCCAAATGCTCTTGTTTTTTATAATGCATCTTATTTCTCTGGAAATGCTATGTTTGAGTTCGCTATTAAAAGAGGATTTAAATTGAAATATTCTGCAAATTACTATCCCCAGGGTAATGGTTTAGCGGAGTCTACCAATAAAAATCTAGTCAAAATAATTGAAAATAATCATAAAAACTGGCACAAATCTTTAATATTCGCATTATGGGCTGATAGAATAACGCAGAAGGCTTCCATAGGTACTTCTCCATTCAACCTTGTATATGGGAAAGAAGCAGTGCTACCAACCAATTTAGTGCTTCCTTCTCTAGCCCTAGTTTAGTTTATTGAAGAAAGCCCCTCTTCTTCTATTCAACTTAGACATGATCAAATATTAAAATTAGAAGAAGAAAGAGAAAATGCCAAAATTACTGATGCAAAACATCAGCAGATTATCAAGTCATCATTTGATTCAAATTCGTCCAGTTCGAAACAGTTGCAGGTTGGTGATCTAGTTCTGAAATGGGACAAAGCCCATGAGGATAAAGGTAAACACACCAAGTTCCAGAAGATGTGGCTTGGACCATTTCAGATCAACGAGAAGATAGGCCATTCGACGTTCATATTACAAGATCTATCAGAAAAGAGGGACTCTCTTCCTGTTAATGGCCTCATCTTAAAGAAATTCTTCAATTGAGGAGGTAACCCCTTCTCCTTTTTAATTTCAGTAGAATTTGTAGTTTTTAGGACCATTAAGAAATAAAGTTGTAAGATATCTTCTATTGGCCTTTGTTATATTGAAAATTTGCTCAAAAGAAGTAGTTTTGATACTTACTTTTAAAAATAGAAGCCTTACACAAAAGGGACAATTTCTAGGAAATTAGGTATATTCACATTCTGAAACCCCATTTTATTTTTCTGAAATCTTCTCAAGATTTAGAAGTACTGTAAATCATTTTAATGTTTTCAAACTGGCCACAAAAAGGTTATCAATATCAAAACAGAAACTAATTCAATCTTAGCATCTTCAACTCTTACCCTGTCATCCATTCTCTCTTAAGGAGAAAATTTTCCATCCCATTCATACAAGTTTATGATTACTCAGAGTGTAATTCTAAAATATTTGATATAAAAGATAAGGGGTCTTATCACAAACCTGCTTACCATGATCATTGGGAAATATTTTAACTGACATTACCAACACTGCATACCAAAACAGGGTAATGGCTTATAATCATAAGACAAGAGGTCTCATCACGAGCCAGCTTGTTCAGTTAGATTACAACCAGTGAATGGCATTGTCAAACAGCTGGCCACCACATCAGGACAATGGCGTTTTATCTTACAAAAAATAGAAAAGAAAAAGAAATACAAAATATGAAAGCATATTTTGAATTCATTCTTTTAATCATACTCTGAGATGGGTGGGATAATGGACAGTCAAATGGTTAAAAGGTATCCCTGTCGAACTATGAACGTTTGCTGGAAGCAGAGGCTCTACCTATGACAAAGGAGTCAATTAAAAAGGCTAAGTTGGAAAGGTTTTTTTTGTTTTATCATTATCAACCAATAGAGGCCAATTTAAAACTTAGAATGTATTTAATGTTAACAAGAGAAGAAATTAGCAAAAATAGCTTTTATTATATTCAGAATGTATGTATACTTAGTTATATTAGAATTTTCCTTTTTGATAAGATTTCTATATAAAGAAAGTATAAGTATTTCAATATTTCTCAGAGATAACTATTTCTCCCATCGAATCGCCAATTGTTGTGCTATACAACAACCCCCCATTTCATAAAATTTTACTTTCAAATCTATAATATGAAATGGGTCCCTTTTAGATTAAATTGGTATCAACTTATCTTTCCTCAAAAGGTCCGGAAGCAAAAAAAACATTATAAAACCTTTTGAGTTAACATATAATCGGTCTTATAATAAAAAATGAATAATTATTTATTATTGCGATAAAGCGATCGCAAGATCGCATATCACAATAACAAAGGATGCATAACAAAAGACCCATTGGTTTTTCCCGATGCGACAAGCGCGAATAACTATCGGCTATCGGGAAGGTAAGCAATCATAACAAAAGGCCCCTCTCTTTTCTTCGATGCGATATCGCTATCGGCGATCGGGGAGTGTAGCATACATGCAACAAAAGGCCCCTCTCTTTGCTCCAATGTGATATCGCTATCGACGATCGGGGAGTGTAGCATACATGCAACAAAAAGCCCTCTTCTAAAAACTGCCAATGCAAATTAGTGATATCGCTATCGGCGAGCGGGGATTCCGCAATGACATAAATGAAACTACTCAAGCATTCTTCCGATCTCCGATTGCGATAAAGCTAAGCGCGACTTTCAAAAAGGATTGATAAGGCTTGGGTATATTGTCTTAAATTATTATTAAAAGCCTTTCTCTTCCCGATAGTGATTCACTTACGATCAACCGCCAAAAAATCAAATCCACGCTTAAATGAACTATTCGGGGAATAAAGGATATGATGAGCATTTAAATGATTGACAGGTTTAAACGGCCAATTAATGGAGCAGTTATGCCAAAATCTCTTCAGAGATTGTATCCATGGCAGCCTTATGTTAATCCTCCATTATTCATTGATTGACATAATTCTTTCATACTTGGTTTGTGCCATCTATTCTCTGCATTACGTTCATTTTATCTCATGTGCAGAGCTCCTCCGAAGCAACGAATTTAGGCCAAATGGAGAAGAATTCTAAGAAATTTGGAACAGCTTCAGCTTCCGCAGTAACAAGACAACATACTGCCGATCCGGGACCAAGTAGAAAAGGATTAATCTCAGACACCACATGTCTTGGTCTCGGTAATACTACTTGGCAGAGCATCTATAATTTTGTTGAGGCTGAAGAGCCTCAGGAAACATCGGTACAAGCTACAACAGGCTCGAACCGAAAGTCCGAGGCTACCCTAAAGGATTTGGCCGATTCATACTTACACAAGATAGCGGCTCGAGAGCAAATCCTTCCATACACAGATGTGGTAAGATGGGCAATTGAGGAAATTCCAATTACAAACAGAACATTCTGCACTATCGACGGGAGAGTATTTGGCTCATTTCAGCCCAATGATTTAAGACAAATGTACCATTTGCCCGAACCAGAGAAGAAGTATAACAAAGCATTTCTAGAGAAGTTCAGAGATGAAAATGAAACTGAGTCAGCGCCTATACGGGAATGGAGACAGAACCCAGCGAAACACAAACATGAGCCCTCGGGTAAGTACTCTGTCAATTCCTTGTGTTCTCCTTATTGTTATGCTGGAGCGATGATGTGTAGGATTTAGGGGTTGCATGACTCCTCAAAATTTTCCATAGAAATGGTACCTTTAATGGAAGCAGCATGCAATAGCGAAATAATGGATTGGGGGAATATATTTTATCTGATAAGTTAGCAACAACTATTCTTGAGTTCAGAAACAAATCACGCGTTACTGATAGGTTCATTCCTCCATTTTACTTTAATGGCTACATCTTAGATACTCTCTGTTTTAATTCTGAATTTCCTGTGCTGGGGTGGAGATGGACTCCACAGGACCCCATGCCCATTCATATCTATCACCAGAAGTTGTGGAAAGCCCATTATAAACACCACCTATATCAAGTTTGCAATGGATTTATGTTACCCATTTACTATGCAATTTTTGACAAACCTGCTCCTAAGATTTCCTCGCAAGCAGAGATTGACTTGACAGCCTTAGGAACTTGGTTCGAAGAAGAAAAATTCACATATATAAGAGTTTTCGCCAGTCAGCCCAGACCTCATGTCCTCCCCTTGTATATACTCGACAAACTATTGGCTCGAGAGATAGCATATCAGCTTACATCCGCAGGAGCTACAAAGACTCTGAGGAATTCAAAGAAGCAAGTCTGGCCTCCTTTTCCTCTAAGGTGTGGCGTCTACACTCTGCATGACTACAAGCATGCAGAGAAAGAAGTAGAAAAGATTAATATACTGAATCTCGCCACTCTTCCTAACAGACGATTTGATCCAAACAAAGTCGTCTATAATGTTCTAGAACAGGAAAAAATCACTAAATTTGAACATAAAGAAGATGAGTTTGATGACCTATTCTCCTCGGCTAAGTCATTATTTCAGGTTCAATCGATAGCTAAAATGAGATATCACGACGACTGGTTAGTTGAATTTAACAAACTTAGAGAGCAAAGGTTGCAAACTCTACCTCTAGATTTGTTAGCCACTGCCCCAATGACACAGTCAAGCAAGACTGAACAACGACTTACCAATGCACCTCCTGCTACATCAGAAATTTTTGAAGAAGTCCAAAGAAGAGAGTAGGAGGAACTCCAGAGGAAAGAACAGGAAGAAGCACAGAGGAAAGAACAAGAGGAAGCGCAGAGGAAAGAACAAGAGAGAATACATGAGGAGGAATAGAAAAGGCAGCAGGAGCAGAGCAGCAAGGATGTGAAGGTTGATACCCAAATTGACTCGAGATTGCTCCAGGAATGGTAGCAATTCGATTCAATCATAAGAAATCTTGAAAGCTCAAGGGATGCCGATACATCCAAAGCGACTGATACACAGGATACAACATCAAAAGAGATTCCAAGCGAAAGAACCAGCGGTCTACCCCCTACTACAGACTTAGAGATAATTCCTAAGGATCCTTCGGATCAAATCATTTTGCAAGTGGAGGATATACCTCCATTGGATGTCTTTTATAGCCCAAAGCACCGGGCTGTAATAAAGCGACAGCGGAAAAGGAGAAGGATTGATCAACCTTCCCTGTTCCCTGAACAAACAGTGATAGCCAACGTAGTTTGGAAGGAGGAATTTGATCCTTCCAATGACCTAACAAAGTTGTCCCAATATGCTGGAGCCTATTCGGTGGCCACCATGGACAAGGCATCGGAAGTGAGTAATTTGTTAAAAGAAAAAGACCAAGCGATCGCTTTATTACAAGCACAGCTATTGGAGGCACAGCAGAAAGCAGAACAATTAAAACAGCAATTTTCCACGCAGCAACAGTTAAATAATCAACTAAACAAGCAGTTGCATGAAGAGAAACAGAGGGTAGATTCGGGTGCGATTCAAAGACAGAAAGAACCATTGAAGGCATTAGAAAAATTGAAGACAATGAATGAACAGATGGTAAAAACAAAAGATGAGCAAATTGCTCAATTATCAGGTCAAATAGAAAAGTTCAAGAGTCTTCCGTAGCCTACCAATTTCAGAGCAGAAGCACAGATTAATAAGGCATTGGTAACACAAATAAGATTATTGTGTCATAAAATTGCTCAAGTTGAACCCCTGTGTGACATAATAGCATCAATAATAGATAAATCAGTCGATGCTAGGCAGGACTTAGAGCAGGCCGATGAGACCTTAACAGATTTTCTTACTTGGCAGGACACTAATGAGGGACAGGCAGCGAATTTGCCTAAAATCTTAGAATCCCATAAAGAAATTCTATTCATGGAGTGGCAGTCCCAATTGATGAAGGCAGAGAGAGCAGTTTCTAGATGCAAATTATCCACAAATAATTTGGTTGAATTGATTAACAATACTCTCCATTTATCTAACATGATCTCTCAATGTACACCAGGTAAATTACTATCGGCCAAAACATTGGAGCAATCATGTTATCAAGAGCTGGAAAAGAATGGGAGATTGATCACAGGGATTAAAAGTTTAACTTGGGACACCTATTTGTTGTTCCTAGTAAAACCATACAGCCAGAGAGTCGCCCTCAAGTTCCTAATAGATGCAATCGGGTGTATCATTCCCGATATACACGATGCCACCTATTCTGCTCAACTCAATTCTCGTCTCAGCCGCCCTCAAGAAGTGGAACCGATGCTAGCAATATGCCAACTCAGGTCGAAAGGAAAACAGCCAGAGTGATGAATCATGCTGCCGACTACCAGATTGTTGTGGGGGAGATATTCAAGATCAAGTTATACCAATTTAGTAGCATTTTAATTTTGTAGTTTGTTAGTTTAATTTAGTATTTATAGACCCTTTCATTTATTTAGAAAGGGTCGTAAGTTTTTGTATATGACTTAAGTCTGAAGTTGCACTACTATACTTCAGGCATATTCTTTTATGAAAACTGGACCAATTATTCCAATTTTTGATAACGAAGCTTTTATGTGGATGTGCACTACTGCCTTTATTTAAAAGTATTTCTGAGTCGAAAGAAGGAATTCGAATTGCGATTGATGTTGGGAATGATTTGCAGCTCATATGGTACTACTATCTATGTCTGAATTCATTCTTTTTATGTGAATTGTTATTTAATCATTCTTGCTATTATTGAATATATGTATGTGTTTTAATAGCATTCTTTATACTTTCCACTATTGAATGTTTACAGCTTGCTTTTCTTATAATCATACATGTATCAGTAATATAAAAAGAAAAGTGTAACAATGTTTTATTAATTACTTTGTTCAACTATTTGAACAAAGCAATTATTATTTAAATGAATGTCTATGTTTATTGAATAGTGTCATCTATATGCCTATTGATGAACAGAGATCATCAAACATTGCACTTAAGAATAGAAGCTTCCCGGGATAGAATAGTCATTTGTGTTTTTGCTTACAGATTAAGTCATCCATTCATTATCACTTATTTGAAAACCAGTCACTCACCCATCCCTTTTTATTCATTACTGGGAAACTGGTCCCATTATATCTAGTCGGAGCCACCATCCCAAACGGAAAAGGAGTTGTATTAAGGTCCGGACCGGGTGGTTATCCCCCGATGTTGATGCAATGATTTTTCGGGGCATCAACACCACCAACACTGGAATGCTTAGTGTAGTTCCCGAAACTCTTCCGAAACTAGCAAGAAGCTGAAGTCTTCTGCTAGAGGAAGTGCTCCTATTATTTTGAAGAGGGAAACCTTCAACCATGAAAGGGAGGTCTCACCTCGCATAGAATGGAGAACTTCAACCTGAAAATGGAAGTCTCAACCTGTGATGGTTTAAGGATGACCAACAACTCTGGAATGCTTAATGCAATTCCTGGAACTCTTCCAACACTAGCAAGAAGCTGGTGTCTTCTGCTAGAGGAAGTGTCCTCAATTCTATTCTTGGAATTCTTCTGAAACTGGCAAGAAGATGAAGTCTTCTGCTAGAGGAAGTGTCCCAGATTACCAACTGAAGGCATCTTCAGGGGCATCTTTGTTTCTGGCTACAACTCTGAAACTGATGTGGCAGGTTGTGGCTCAGACTCGCTTGATGTGGCTTTGAAGCTTGTAGATGACCATCATTTCCCTCCTGTCAGATACAAGGTGAGATGATGGAGAAGAATCAACTGCAAGACTGTTCAATACTCTGGAACAATTTCTGACATGTGTTTGGAATATCTTCTTGGCTATTGATGCCCATTGCCAAGAAGCGATCCATCCAAGATGAATCTTTGTTATTGCAGGACGTTTGTTTCTGAAGCATCTGTGTGAAGAATGGGTGGTTTTATGATAATGCTTACATGGATGAAGATCAAAACAATGATCTTTCAAATGGCCAACTCAGTCACAGTCTTGGCATTTCACAATCTGTTGTTGTTGTTGTTGTGGAAGAGGGGCATAATTTGTAATAGCTAACAGTGAACTGTTATGAGGAGCAGGTGAATTGTCATGAATGAATCCAACACTCTAAAACTAAATGGGCTCGGCGTAGTCTGGAATATGAAAGGACAAGTCCTTGTAATATCCAAGACCAGTTTTGTGCTTGTTGTGGACAAGCTGTTCCCAAGGTCTGATGATGGGCTTGGGAAGTGTAGACTGACTTTCTGGATCTGCATGTACAATTGCTGCTTTATTGGGCACTGGATCTGAATGAACTTTAACAATATTTTCTTGCTGTTTATGTGAGTCTATTTCATTATTCTGAATAGAAACAGGTTCAGAGTGATGACTCCTTTGTTTTAATTCTTCTTGCTGTAGCTGAGATTCAAGCTACAAAAATTCAATGGTTTCTTGAGCAAGTTGTAAAGATGTTTGAATATCTTTGAGAGTGTTTTTGTTGACTTCAACTGTACTTCCATCAGTAGATAAGATTAGAGTGCTTAATAACTCTAATAATCCATGATTTTTCTCCATTATTCAAACAATCAAATCAATAAATGACCAAAAATGTATTTGTAGAAACAATAATGTTTTTAGGAAATTAATTTGCTAACTTCTCAACAAGAATTAATTTGCACTATGTCTGCTCATGTTCTCAATTCACAATGTCTTGTGCCTCAAATTCTACACAACAAGTCCGATATTGTTGCCTTAACATAATTTTCAGCTTGACAGGTTTGCAGCCCACAAGCTCTTCTTTTCCAGCAATGACAAGACTCCAACAGAAATGAGATTAGCTTCTATATTTTATCAACCATACACCATATAAATTTTTCGCTCTTTTTCCACCCAATGTCCTTTCACTAAGCTCGTTGATCCTTTCAACACATCGCTCCCTGAGCTGGAAGGATTTCTAGCCTCCATCACTATTCATACTAAGAGGTAAAAATATTCTTGTTGCCACTATCGCTCACTCACAATGGTCTATTCAACTATTAATACTCAGATTTGCATTATATTATTCAATATTCATACATGTTGTTGCAATGAATATCAATAATGTTTCAAATAATAATACCTTATAATTGCCAAGCTTGTGGCCTTCCTTAACACATCAGCCTCTTACAATTGCATCGGACTTTGATGAGCGAGCAGCTAACTCTGCTGATACCAAGGAATACCTAAATACATCCCAAAAAATTACTCTGATTGATACATGTTCAAGAAGTGAGGAAATATTATCTGTTAAAGAAATTTTCGATGAGTGCATCTCTTGAAGCACAGTAACAAATTGACCCAACCAAAAGTTGCATTGCTCTCGCCCTTAGTAACATCGTCAGATGATTTTGACTCTGAGTTGCTTCAGCAGCCTGCAGAATTAATGACAGCACAGAATTAAACTCTCCGCCTGGATGCCCATCAGAAATTCCAACTCGCAAATTCAAGCTCTCGACGATCCTGCGAGGAGGCTCCAATCTCTCTTAATCCGAGGGCCACCAAATCACTGGCTCTTATGTGTTAAGCTCTATCGAATTCAGAGGAATGGGCTGATGGAAATTACCATTACAAAGCTGGAGGAGGAAACATGTTCTTTTCATTACCAACTAAGTCAGAAACGCAATGACCAACGTCTTTTAGAGTACAGGTTCAAACAACTACCATCATTGTCACCGCTAGTGACATTTTCCTCTTCGGATAAGTTAAAGTACCATACATTTTCATATTGTATCTTCAAGCAAAGCAATGGGATGGAATAGTCTGATTGTATGAGAGTTCATAACCAACACAAACCAACATATAATCAAACGCATGAACTAGCATATAACCAACACAAAGATATCAAATTCGAGTGCCTCTCCATAGTCATTCCTCATTAAAGATTTCATTCAAATTCTCGACCAATCGCCATGAAGAACAAGGATATATTATGGATCTTTCAGCTGCAATTAGGCGCTATGATTTGGAATCTGGTCACAATTCTTTGCTTTACAAGATTTCTCTTAACTATGGAGATGTACTTTTAAAGAACCAGTCTCCTCAGATGTATCGAAGAATCCAGGCCCTAATTCAACAGGAATTGGCACCATTGGCACTTATGCAGCCCTTCAATGGCGTCTGGAACCAATCACATTAAGAAGAATTCAAGCTTTGAGTAACCTGGTGGAGTTCACAACTAACTCTCACCAGCTTTCTGACTACCGGACACAACTACCTGGTTGGTGAGCTACTGCTTTTCAATGGCAGACGATCAATGGGTTTTTCCATTCACTACCTCCTCATACGACAATGCAAGTGTCACCACTCGGGAAAATCCCCCGCGCTCTTATATCTTCCAGCTTCCAACTTGTTGGTTAACAACACAGGGTCGATGTAAATTCGCTTAAATTATAAACCAGCATCTCATTACTACGCCTATCTCTGATGAAAACACCGCCGAGTTCTTTCATATTCTTATCGCAACTCCGACACATCAATCTATCAGATTGCCACGATTTGGCGAGGATACCAGATTCTATTGGTCATTTAGACCACCTCCAACACATCGTTATGCGGGGTTGTCATAATTTAGAGAGGATACAAGATCCTTTGGTGATTTGAGGGACCTCCAACATATCAATCTCGTTGCCAATGTGACGGTTGCAAGGAATCCGACTATGGATTCAGATACAACTATCGTCAACCTCGATGTAAATTCAACCTCCAAGAGTCCTGCGCAACAGCACCCGATGTAGTTAATGGAGCTCCCGGTGATCATCCACACCCACTTCAATTACATCGATATGATTTCCGGCGAACCCGTTACTGTATGACTACGAGCTTTGTGGCGAGAAAGTAGCTAGACTTCTGTGTTATCATTGCCGTAACTGTGACAGATATTTTCATATATCGTGTGTGTATCTCCCTCTAAAGATGCAACATCCTTCTTATGAACAGCAAATGCTTATACTGTGGGTTGGTTGGAACCATTTAGACTGCAATTAATTTATCTGTTCAACTGTAACGGAATTGAGCAAGTGGAACGGAACTGAGCAGGTGGAATATGACTGAGAATGGATTGAATACCATGTCTGATGCCAGCAACAAAACAGTGTGTCGGAGAGCATCCAAAATGGCAGAGCTACACTTCTGTAACGGCAGAGAGCGTTTCTAGAATCCACTAGACCTAGGGAGTAAGCACAGATTTCAAAGCGTTAAAGTAGGCATAGCCTGAGGAAATGGCTTGGATAGAAAATGATTTCATGGAGGAGCGGTTATGGAAGACGACAGTTGCTGCACAGTTGTTCCGTTGGGTAGCTAAGGAGAGAGAACAACCAAATTTTCAGGTAAAGGAGCATCCAGTGCAGAGAAGAACCGGAGTTTCAGTGAAGCAGTTTCGAAAGGCACAAAACCGATAAGGAGAAGTGCTCAGATTTACAAAGTCCACAAAACAATGGCTCAAATTTGAGCAGGGCAGGAGATCACCCACTCTGATACCATGTTAAACACACATGGGCAGCAAGAGAAATATGAAAGATAAACAGGAGAGTAAAATTTTTATTAACAAATGATTTACATTTATAGTACATGTTGTGACCGTTGGGTTTCACATCCCAAGGTATTTTGGACTCCTTTTGTCCATTCGGCTTCCACACTAACCCATTGATGATTAGGTGTCCAACATTTTCACAAGCTTGAAATAGAGAAAAAACTATGCTGGAAATAAATTTGCATGCCCCTAGCATAATGACTCAATTCTAGGCACATGCCCCCTAAGCTTCATTTCATTCACCTAATTAGACTATTGGTTACTAACAGGTGGATGGAATGAAGGTTCATTTATGAGATTAATTGAATGACTCGACTAAGAATTTACCAGATCTAATCAAAGACTAAATTGGAAGGGGGCCTATTTCATTTTTTTAATGGGCTTTACACAGGAAAAGAACAATGCTCAAGGGACCTTGTTTCATTTTTCAATGAGATTGACACAAGGAACTCTTCTCTGGGAACCTTGATCATGACCTCCAAGAGGCCATGGATTCCAAGAGGTTCTGATCAGATGGGAGGACAACACTTTGGAAGGGATATATATAAAGGGGTAAAATGGAAAGACCAGGCTCCAATGCCCCCAGTACATGATGCACTACATCACCTACTAGATCATCAGTAGAAGGAGGCATAGAATAGATTGCCCCATAATTAGTTCGTGGCAGGGGAGATACCACTTGCATATAAGGACCATTTAGGGAATCTAGTTGATCAAGAGTCAAATTAGGACCAACGAATGAAAATTGGTTAATGGTCATGATTCTTCCTTCATGTGGGAAACACATCACATGAAAGAGTGAAGAGAGAAGAGCTCCCAAGTCATAAACATAGTCATGCCCAAGGAGTAAATTAAAATCCAAAGGGCCTTGGACTACCATTACATTGATATAAACATTCTTTCCTCCCAAAGTAATAGGCAACTAAGGAAGGATCCCTAACGATTGACTATTTCCTTTTTTAAAAGCCAACAAATTCTAGGTAACGAGCATAAGCTGCAGAGAACTTAAATCTTTCCAAGTAGTTAAGGAAAAAATACTAAGAGATTCACCTTCATCTATGATTGTTCCAGGTATGGGCATATTATAAGCATGTAATGTGGTCTAGAAGGGCAGATTAGGATGAAGATGATATCCTGTCAGTTGACTCCAATGAAAAGAAGTGACCAAACTACTTGGAAGGGATGTTGTGGGATTGGAGAACTACCCCCTTGTGCCATGGGAATGGGTGGATTGTCCCCCTATGTCATTAGAAGGGGAGGATTTCCACCTAGTTCATTGGAACCTAAAGAAATGTGTAACACCCTCCTCCCACATTTACCAAATCTAATCAGTCCACTAGGGTAAACATGTGACGAAGAGTTAATATAATGTGATTCAAATCCCCATGTATAGTTAAGGAAGTGGAAGTGACAAAATAAAACCAATTTGAGCTTTCTCAGGATTTATAGAACCTTCGGGAGACAACCAACCCTTCCAAGTGCCCAACCCCTAAGAAAACTTGTCATTTTGTTGAGCTAGACTCCCAATGGCTCCCATGACAAGCCATGCATGTGACTAAGACCCTTCAGTCGCTCCCATAGCAAGGCATGTATGCAATTGTGAACTTTTTCGGATTTCGTGCCACTTTTTCAGTGCTAGGTCTAAGGCCTCTGCCCATAACTTAATGAAACTTCAAGAATTGATAAATAATGGTGAATTAAATCTACTAATGCAAACATTGGTACAAGGACTTGACCTGACCCTTACTAGCCATGACAAGGATTTCGTCAAACATATCACAAACAAGTAATCTACAAGTCATAACCACAGAGTTGAACATAGGGTTATCATACTTATCTGAGAATGCAAACATTGCTACAAGGACTTGACCTGACCCCTACTAGCCATTACAGGCATTTCGTCGAACATATCACAAACATGTAATCTACAGGCCATAACCATAAATATGAGCATAGGGGTCTCATACTTATCTGAGAATAATCAAGAATAATCAATGCCTTATCACAATAGATGTGTTATCATTTATTAGGTCATATATTCATTCACATTTCTTGTACTAGTCAAATCATGATGAGAGCCATAACCAAAGTCTGTCATGAACCATGCTTATAACTAGCATATAACCAACAAAATAACAAGAGTAGAACAACCATAAAAACCACATATTAGCAAGTATATTTACACATGAAATACCAAAGGAAAATGACTTCCACCAACCACTAGACCATAGATTGGGCTGAACCAAATCTTTCTTTTAGCCAATCACCCCAGTGCCATATTCCAAGCATGAATTTGGGACTCACAACAAAACTAATCAAGGCTCCCTTGGGCTTTACTGTATATCCACCAAGGGATTCCTAGACCCGAAACCCTCATCAGTACAACCAGGCTTTACCGCAATCCCACCAGATCACTAGGCCCTAAACAAACATGGATGCCTTCGTATTTCTCCACCTAAACCATGAGGAATTTGTCTATCTCCACCTCCAGGCTTTACCGTATATCCCACCATTCACTGGTAGAGGATTCCTAGGCTCAATGAGGCTCCATCCTCTAAGCTTTACCATATATCGTTCCATTCACCGATCCAAGATTCCTAGGCCTAACGAGGGCATACACAATCAAGATTTACTGCAATCCTGCCTTCACTGGTCTAGGGATTTCTGGGCCTTGTGTTTCTCACCTGAGACCACCCCACTCAGTTTCAAAACCATTTGGTAATCCAATTCAACCAAAACAAGAGAACCCCATCACACCATGGCTATCTGGAAATGGAAAGGCAACGCTAAAAACCATTGTCATACCTGGAAAAACCCATGCCAAATACAACAAGAGAACCAAAAACATGCATGCCAAAACTAGCAAGGAAATCATAGATGCAACTCGATACCTGCAAGTAATCCTGCTGTAGTCACATGATCCTGCTTCCTTGCTTGATCTTTTCTTCCCTTTGCTTTCGTGTCCTTCCCTTTCCTTCCTTCCTCCAATGCTAGAGTGCTCCAAGAATACTCTAAGTGTCCAATAATATGAGAAAGAGAGAGAGCTCCAAAACTAATCTGACAAAAGGTTTTGAACTGATCTTCATAAGCCTTTTTATTAATAAGGCCTCTATTTTTTTCATTTTCCATTGCTTTCCTTCGTTTTCCCCTCACATGAAACCTCTGACCTTTCACCTTCCTTTTCTCCTAATTTCCATTATTTTCATAAATAAAATGCCAATTAATGCCACTTTGCCTTTCCAAATCCTTTGCCATTTCCTTTTCCAATCTCCTTAGACATAATAAACCAAATGAACACCCACACTAGGATGTTTTGCCCAACATCCAGCTTGGAATACATGTCTCATGACCTTGGTTATTTTTTTGCCTTTATTAACTTTATTACATGGAATTTTTCACCAAGGTTTTTACAGAACCCTCCCCCTTAGGGGAACACCGTCCTCGGTGTTCAATGACACCTACAACTAGGAAGGCTGCTGAAAAGCAAAACATACTGCTCATGGAGCTTTATAGCTTAGCTCAATGCAATATTTACAATGATTAACCTACTGAAAGCAAACCAACATGACAACATAACAACATGACACCCATACCACATATTGGATATTTATAACACAACTCATGGAAGTATTTACATCCATATACATATACCAAAAAACCAGACCAAAATATCTACCAAAAACATTCTCTCAACTAGTGACTAGAGAAGGATACATAGCTTGCATCTGATCTGTCATATCCCATGTAGCTTTATTGGGCTCAAAGTGCTTCCACTACACTTTAACCTGCTCGATTACTCAGGTCCAGAGCATAAGCATCTTACTCTGAAAAAGATTGACATTTCAGCTGGAATTCTCCATCTGGATCCACCCGCAATACAAACCATCAATCACATGATCAACATATTTAACATGCTTCTTAAACAGTGACACATGGAAAACATCATGGAATTTCACTATCGGAGGCAATGCAAGTTGATAGGATAATGGTGCAATCCTTTTAAGAATATTGAAAGGTCCACAAAATTGAGGTGCTAACTTGGCATATGATCCAATCCTCAAGGATCTATTCTTGGGTTTGGTGCCCAAGAACACATGTTCCCCAACCTGAAACTCCTTAAACATCCTATTCTAATCCACCTAAATTTTTTGTTTGTCTCGTGTTTCCTTTAGATTCTTCTTAAATACTTTCATTTTTTGTTCCATCTTTGCCAACATGTCCAGTCCTATCGACACCCTATTCATTGGATCACTCCAACTAATGGGAGTAATGCAACTTCGTACTTACAGTACCTCGAACAGACTCATTCTCAATGACTCCTGATACTCATTGTTGTAAGCAAAATCAACCAATAGAAAGTACTCTTCCCATATCCTCCACTGATGCACCACATACATCCTGAACATGTCCTCCAATATCATGTTGACCCTCTTTGTCCGTCCATCTGTATGCGGATGATAAGTTGTGCTGAAGGCCAACTCAGTGCCCAAACCTACAAACAACTCCTTCGAGAATCTAGAAGTGAACTTAGCATCCATGTCTAACATGATCTTCCATGGAACATCATGCAACCTCACTATATCTCTGATGAAGACCTGGGCTACATCACTAGCTAAATAGGTAGACTTCACTGGAATGAAGTTTTCTACCTTTTTCAACTTCTACACCACAAACATGATGGAATCATACTATCTAGATGTCCTCAGCAAACCTGTGATGAAATTCATGGAAATGACCTTCCATTTCCACTTTGGAATCAGAATTGGATGTAATAATCCACATAGATCATTACATTCTGCTTTTACCCGTTGACAATCTAAGGATATAGCCACAAACTTTACCACTTCCTTCTTCAAATTCAACCAATAATAAAACTTCTTCACCGTTATCAATGTTTTCTCATATCCTGGGTGCCCTGAATACAATTTTGCATGGAATTCTCGCAATATAGTCTTCTTGAGCTGACTGTCATTCGACACATAGACCTTGTCCCTAAATCTGACCAAACCATCTGTTGTAAGGCGATAGTCCACATCCAGATCACCTATACCCTATTGTAACTTGTGCCTAAGCTCCATTATCATCATGTTGTCCTTCCTGTAAAATTGAATCTTGTAAGTTTGTCCCATAAGAAATCATAGTTGCTATATGATTCACCTATACTCTCCTACTAAGAGCATCTGCAACTTTGTTTTCCTTTCTCTTAATATACCAGATTTCAAAGTCAAACTTGCTAATCATGGCCAACCATCTAGATTTCCTGGCATTTAGATTTGGTTGGTCAAACAAATACTTCAATCCACTGTGATTGCTCATCAATACAAACCTCTTGCCAAGAAGATAGTTCCTCCACATATTCAATTCATGGATGATCGTTGCTAACTCAATATCATGTGTGAGATAATTCTTCTCATGCTCATTCAATTTCCATGACTCATAGCACACTACCTATCCTTCTTGCATTAAGATTCCACCAAGTCCTCTCTTGCACGCATCTATACAAACCACAAACTCTTTATCTGGATCTGCAATCTTTAAGATTGGAGCATTTGTCAACACTTGCTTCAATTTCTTAAAACTTGATGCACATTCCTCGGTCCATTCAAATTTCTTACCTTGCCTCTACAGTGACGTAGTAAGATATGCGATCTGAGAGAATTTCCTGATGAACCTCCTACAATAACCTGGTAGCCCCATAAATGATCTTACCTCATCCACGTTTCTAGGAACTACCCACTCCATGATAGCTCTTATCTTCTTCAGGTCCACTGCTATGCCTTCCTTGAAAACAACAAATCCCAAGTAATGTACCTTTGTCTGAAAGAAATGGCATTTGCTAAGATTTGCATACAACTAATGATCTCTTAGAAATATCAACACTATTGCTAAATGTTCAGCATGCTCTTCCTCATTCTTAGAATATATCAATATATCATCAATTAATACAATGACAAATTTGTCCAGATAAGGACTAACCACACTATTCATTGAGCATGTGAAATTAGATGGAGAATTAGTCAAACCAAATGGAACTACAACAAACTCATAATGCCCATAACTGGTTCGGAAAAGAGTCTTGTAGATGTCCTCTTCTCTAATGTGTATCTGATGATAGTTGAATCTCAAGTAAATCTTTGAGAACATTGTTGCTCCCTTCAATTGGTCGAACAAGTCATCAATCCTCGACAATAGGTACCTATTCATGATGGTCACATTGTTTAACTGCCTATAATCAATGCATAACCTAAGAGTACCATCCTTCTTCTTCACAAACAACACGGGTGGACCCCAAGGTGATACACTTCGCCTAATGTATCCCTTGTTGAGAATTTCCTTCAACTGCAACTTCAACTCTACTAACTTTGGTGAGCTCATCCTGTATGGTGCCTCTGACACTAGTGTTGTTAATCCGGAGATCAAAAATAGGCTAAAAAACTAACATGCTTGGAATCTCCCAAAACTGATATAAAGTCGTAGTGTTCGTCGTCCTAATTCCAAGGGTGCTTAAATCGCTTCAATCTGACATCGTATGAAGAATTTATGATGTTCTGAATTTTTTGACCAACAACAACAAAATTTGCAAATGGGTTGACAGGGTTGTTGATTGTGCAATGCGTACTACTGAAATCATGTTGACATCAAAATTCCAACTCAATTTACAGAGGTCCAACTAGATCATGTCGTCTGTCACTTCGTACAGGGATGTGTTGGCATCATTTTATTGGCTGAAGCTGTTTTGGGTGGCCTAATAGGATGTTGCCACCTGGCCCAATAAAATTTTTATGTTTAGGTCCAAAGGTCCTGTGGGGTTCGACCACATTACCTATTGCACACAAACTCCGGCCTCCACTGTCGTACCATCGCTTTGGTTCTTAACCCATTAGGGTCACGGGTTATATTTAAAGTGTTATAGCTTTCGCATTGGTGGGGATGGGTTGGTTGTTAGTCTTGCCCCCTACTCACAACATTGTCCATAGGACCGATGACAAAGGAAATTCAGAAGGGACGGAGACCAATCCCAACCCCCGGTCACGAGATCTCACCACATGACCCTGCACAAATCATAAGGCGCTACCAGAGTGAGGTGGGGAAGGCGAGGATTCAACCCCATCCCCCAGTGTCATGGATGCCACGGGACCTAGCGTGGAGCCAAGTTCAACGAGGGCGGAAATTAAGGCCTAGCCCCAGTCATAATGATCCATTGTAACCAAACGCAGGAAGAAAGGGAGCTAGCCCGACGGGGGCGGGCAGTTGGACCCAGCCCCTAGCCACGTCACCACCATGTGACTATGCTTGACAAAAAAGGAACCAATGCCGGCGGGGGAAGACCGTTGGCCCCATCCCTCGACCATGTGTGCTCCATGCGGCCTTGTTTTTGTGCATAGGTGTTATTGGGTAATTTAAGGAGGCCACGAATTTCCCCTTTTATGTTAGGAATCACATCAGTCTTGAGTGAATTTGTTGCTCAACGAACTGTGAAATGGGAGAAAATGTAGCATAGTTGGCAAGTTTGGCCAAATTGCATGACAAATAGCAAAGCTTGGCTTGGATAAGCATAACTTGCTCAAATTTTAACCTTTTTGAGCTCAAGAAGAGCCTAGATGGGGGTTTTTTGGCATCTTGAACTCATTGGTAGCCTCAATCTTCTGGTTTTAGAAATTTATGATGGACTTTTTGCATAATCAAGTCTTTTAGTCTGAGAGACAATTAGTGTTTTGGAAGTAATATGAAGCCATTTTGAGCATGGAAAAATCATAGTAAGGGGTTTTCCAACCTTCTAATTTCATCTGCAACAACTGTTACTTATATAGAGCATCCCTTTCTAGTGCTTTCTCATTATGTGTTCATGAGAGAAGCTCTTTTTAGTACTTCAATGTGGAATTATTGCATGTTTTTGTGCTTGGATTTCAAGTGGACTATGTGTGAGTCCTTTTTATGTTGACCTTTTCATGACATGTTGTAGGGGGTCATTTTTTTGAGTGAGAATTATTTGTAAGAGAATGTTTCTTTGTAAGAGAAATAAGCCACTCTACTATCAACAATTTGTATGTACTCATTTTCCACTGAAATCAATAGAGCAGTTAAGTTGTTGGAGCAAGCCCGAAGATGTTACCCAGGAAGGGTGAACTCCTTCATCAAATGTTGGTTTCTTCTCTTCATGTTTGTCATTTTGAGTTGCATGTGAAAATTTTCTTTTTCAAGTTCACGTGAAAACTTAAACACACCATTTTGAAGAGGTTGTGAAACTTGTTTACCTTTTAAGACCCATTTTGTTTACTTGCAAAGCGTCAAAAGACGATCAGTTTTTTACATAAGAAATTCTCCTCCATTTTTAGGTTAGGTGGTATCAGCATTGGTTCTCACCAAGTTGCTAGTATGGGCAAGAAATTAAAGCGTGAAAGACTCCAAGAGTTTGAGGATATTAATTTGTCTCTTTGAATAAAGAATGTGAGCTCAGGAGGTTGCTTGAAGTTGGAGGGGAGGAGAAAAGGAAAATGTGCCTACAGTTGTAGTATGTAGTGGAGGAACAAAATGGTGAGAGTTCCATCCCGGAAGAAACAACGAATCCCTCTAAGATGAAGCCAATTTTTGGGCAAGCTCCAAACATAAGATATGGACCCTATGTTGAGAATGATGTTTGTGAGTTTTGTCAGCATCTAAAATATTCTCCCTATGTGATCGTTGGTAAAAGTGGGTGGCTTGAGTCATCATATACTTTGTCAACAACATCTCAAACAGAAAGGATGGCTAACAAATCAAAGGAGGTAATTAGCATCTCTAGTTCTACTCCTTCATTTTATGTTGATAACACATATTTTGGATCTTTTGAAAACCATATGAAAGGTATTGATATGAAGATTTTAACTCAGATGGGTTATGAAGGAAGAGGTCTCATAATCAATGGCCAAGGTATCACTAATGCTATTGAGCTGAAGGAATGACCATGATATGAACATTTGGGTTGTGGTTATGGAAAAATTGGAGAGTGCTCTAAGTTTCTTGAGGCAAAGAAATCATCAAGTGATGATATGTCATGCCATGATGGTAGTGATGATGGAAAATTGTCTCTAAAGAGAGATGAATGTTTCAAAGGACATGCAAAGTCCATTCCTTTTCATCAAAGTCACAGCCTAAAGGACAAGTATAAGTGTCATGGGGATTTTAAAAATGTTGGTGATTTTGATTATTTATGGGACATGTTTCCCTACACATTTTTTGATGTAACTGACCATTGTGTGGTCAATCGTGAGCAACGTAAGGCAATGTTCAAAAGGATGGATCAAATACTTGGGATAAAGCATTAGGAATCTCTCCTTGTTATGAACACTTCCTTGTCAATGGGAAAGCAAAGTCATTTTTGTACCCATTGCAATTTGAATGGGCACCATATTGAAAGATGTTTGAAACTTTATCCGGAACTTCATGCCAAGAAGGACAAAGAGGTCATGAGATCCATTTCAATGAAAGTGACGGGCAACAAAGAGGAAATTGGTGTAGTTCCTAAGACAAACTTCAAAGGAGATTGGGTGCAGAAAGAGAACCCATAAACCTGGGATAGGTAAAGGATGGGTAGACTATTTTGTATAGTTTGCTTGCTTTGTAAAATTGTAAATACTTGTTGTATATTCTCGTTTGGGTACTTTGTAAAGTGAAGTCATGTATAATCACTTATCTGAAACAAGTGTGTTTTCTTTGACATGTTATGTTGTTTCGGCTTAATGGTGCATCCATTTATTTAAGGATTTTTTGGGATGAGTATATGTATGTCGTCCAATATTTCTATAGTTGTGTCAAGCACTCACTGATGCAAGTGTTTCAAGATGTAGTTTGTCTGTGAAATTAATCTTTGATCAATATTGTGCAGAAGATGGCCATGATTATATGGACAAAGCCAAATATGTCATTGAACAAATGCAACCATTGTACAGAAGAGTACAGGTGCAACTTGAGGACAGTAAAGCAAAATATGAATTAGTGCATGGCAAGCATTGAGGTGTTTCTGATTTTCAGATGGAAGATCAAGTTTTCCTTCAGTGAAGAGGGACTTCAATATGAACTTTGTTTAAGCCAAAGAAAGATGGTTTTGGAGAGAATGTTCAGATTTCGTCCATCGAAGTTTTTATTCCTACATGTTTAGGAGAATTGTGGCTCAATTCATGACAGAAAGATAAGGACTTCATGAAGAGGTAAGGTGGAGTAGCTTGATTGTAGCTCAAAGGCACCATTTCAAATAAAACAAAAAAGGATTGAGATCTAGAAAGTTGATGATCTTTTTTCTCACTTAATTTCTAGGTGGAGTTAAACTTTTGGGGTCCAAAAGTTCCTAGTGGGGAGAGTTATGATCCACAGATCAAAAATAGGCTCAAAAATGAATGTGTTTAGAATCTCCCAAAACCAGGTTCAAGTCGTAGTGTTCATTGTCTTGATTCCAATGATGCTTGAATCACCTCAATCTGACGTCGTATGAAAAAGTTATGACATTCTGAAGTTTTTGACGACTTTTTTTTTTGCAGATGGGCTGACTAGACTACTCATTAGGTAGTTCGTACTATTGACATCATATTAACATCAGCATGTGAACCAAGCATATGAAGGGCCAATCAGAACCCGCCATATGTCGCTCTATACAGGGATGTGTTGGCATCATTTTATTGGTCGAAGTGGTTTTGGGTGGCCCAATAGGAGGTCGCCACCTGGCATAATTAAAGGCCGCCACATGGAACCTACTCATTGGTAAAAAAATTATGTTTAGACCTAAAGGACTCGGTGGGGTTCGATCGCATGACTTGTCACACACAAAATCCTACCTGCATTGTCACGTCATCGCTTTGGTTACTAACCCATTAGGGTCACAGGTTATATTTAAAGTGGTATAGTTTTCACATTGGGGGGAGGGTTTGGGCATTAGCCCTGGACCCTGGTCACAACATCATCCATAAGACTAACAACAGAGGAAAGTTAGAGGGGGTAGGGACCAACCCCAACCCCTGGTCACAGGCTATCACCGCATGACACTACAAAAACCATAAGGCACTACAAGAGCGTGGTGAGGATTCAACCCCAATCCCTGGTGTTATGGATGCCACGGGACCTGGCATGGAGCCAAGTCCGATGGGGGAGATAGTTAAGGCCTAACCCTCAGTTACAATGATTCATTGTAACTGAAAGCGGGAAGAAAGGGAGATATCTTGGTGGGGATGAGCAGTTGGCCCCAACTCCCAGCCACATCACCACCATGTGACTACGCCCAATGAGAAGAAGTTAGCGCCGACAGGGCAAACCATTAGCCCCAGCCCCCAGTCGTATGCACTCCATGTGGCCCTGATTTTGCGCATAGGAATTATTGGGAAATTTAAGGAGATGGCAATTTTCCCCTTTTACAGCAAGAATCACGTTAATCCCGGGTGAATTTGTTGCTCTATGAACTGTGAAAAGGGTGAAAATGTTGCATAGTTAGTAGGTTTGGCCAAATTATAGGACAGATAGTAGAGCTTGTCTTGGAGAAGCATAACCTTATCAATTTTTAACCTTTTTTAGCTCAAGAAGAGACCAAATAGGGGTTTTTGAGCATCTTGAACTTATTGGCAGCCTCAGTTTTATGATTTGAGCACTTTATGATGGACTTTTTGCATCATCAATTCTTTTAGTGCCAGAGACAATCAATGATTTGTAAGAAGTATGAAGGCATTTTTAGCATGGAGAAAGCCTAGTTAGGGGTTTTCCAAGCTTCTAATTTCATATGCAGCAGTTGTTACTTCTATAAAGCAACTATTTTTAGTCTTTTCTCATTATGTTTTCACGACAAAAGCTCTTTTCAGTACTTCAATGTGGAATTGTCAGATGTTTTTGTTGTGTGGATTTCGGGTGGAGTACAAGGACCTGATGTGTGAGTCCTTTTCATGATACCCTTTTCATGACTTTCTGTAGGGAGTCATTTTTCTGAGGGAGAATTCTTTGTAGGAGAAACAATACACTCTATTGTCAACAATTTGTATGTACTCATTTTCCACTGAAATTAATAAAGCGGTTTAGCTATTGGAGCAGGCTTGGAGATGTAGCCCAGGAGGGGTGAACTCCATCATGAAATGTTGGTTTCTTCTCCTCATGTTTGTTGTTTTGAGTTGCATGTGAATGTGTTCTTTTTCAAGTTCATAAGAAAACTTAAACTTGCCATTTTGAGAGGCTATCAAACTTGTTTACCTTTTAAGACCCAATTTGTTTACTTGCAAAGTGTCAGAGGATGGTCAGTTTTTGAGAGGAGAAGTTCTCCTCCATTTTCAAGTCAGGTGGTATTAGAGATAATTCTCACCAAGTTGCAAGCATGGGTAAGAAATTAAAGTGTGAAAGACTCCAACAGTCATAGGAGATTAATTTGTCTCTTCAAACGGAGAATGTTGCACCGAGGAGGTTGCTTGAATTTGTAGAGGAGGAGAAAAGGCAAATGCGACTACATTTGCAGTGGAGGAACAAACTGGCAAGAGTTCTATCCCAGAAGCAACAAATAATCCCTCTAAGATGAAGCCAATTTGTGGGCATGGTCCAAACACAAGATATGGACCCTATGTATAGAATGATGTTTACAGTTTTGCCAGCATCTAAAAAATTCTCCCTCTGTGCTCATTGGTAAAAGTAGGTGGCTTGAGTCATCATCCAGTTCATTATCAACATCTGAAACAAAAAGGATGGGTGACAAATCAGAGGAGGTAATTGGCATCTCTAGTTTTTATCCTTTAGTTTATGTTGATAACACATGTTTTGCAGCTTTTGAAAAACATACCAAAGGTATTGATATGAATCTTTTAACCCAGATGAGTTATGAAGGAGGAGGTGCCAAGGTATCACTATTTTATCGAGGTGAAGGAATGACAACAATATGAAAGGCTAGGTTATGGTCATGGAGAAATTGGAGAGTGATCTAAGTTTGTTGAGGCAAAGAAATCATCAAGTGATGATATGTCACACCATGATAGTAGTGATGATGGAAAATTGTCTCTAAAGAGAGATGAAGGTTACAAACGACATGCAAA
The DNA here is from genome assembly GCA_000404065.3 of Pinus taeda. Taxonomy (NCBI): domain Eukaryota; kingdom Viridiplantae; phylum Streptophyta; class Pinopsida; order Pinales; family Pinaceae; genus Pinus; species Pinus taeda. The sequence continues at coordinate 28,748 of APFE030418798.1, forward strand.
GTCAATTCCTCTTTGTCAAAGTCACAGCCCAAAGGACAGGTATAAGTGTCACGGGAATTTTAAAAATGTTGGTGATTTTGATTACTTATGGGACATATTTCCTTTCACATTTTGTGATGCAATTTACCAATGTGTGGCCAATTGTGATAAATGTAAGGCAATGGTCAAAAGGATGGATCAAATCCTTGGGACAAAGTATGAGGAACCTCCCATTTTTATGAATACTTCCTTGTTGATGGGCAAGAGAAATAATTTTTGTACCCATTGCAATTTGAATGGGCACCAAATTGAAAGATGTTGGAAACTTTAATAGGAACTTCGTTCGAAGAAGGACAAAGAGGCCATGTGATCCATTGTAAGGAAAGCAACATGTGGCAAAGAGGAAATTGGTGAAGTTCCTAAGACAATGTTCAAAGTAGAGCAGGTGTAGAAAGAGAACCCATAAGCTTGGGATAGGCAAAGGATGGGTAGACTATTTTGTATAGTTTGCTTGCTTTGTAAAATTGTAAATACTTGTTGTATATTCCCGTTTGGGTACTTTGTAAAGTGAAGTTATGTACAATCACTTATTTGCAAAAAGTGTGTTTTTTTGACATGTTATGTTTTTTTGGCTTGATGACGAGTCCATTTGTATGAGGAATTTTCGGGTTGAGTATATGTATGTCGTCTAGTGTGTGTACAGTTATGTCAAGCACTCACTCATACAAGTGTTTCAAGATGAAACTTGCTTGTGAATTTAATCTTTGATAAACATGGTGCAGAAAATGACCATGATTATAGGGACAAAGCCAAGTATGTCATTGAACAAATTCATCTAGTGTACCAAAGAGTACAAGTGCATCTTGAGGAAAATAAAGAAAAATATGAATTAGTGCATGACAAGCATTGAGTTTCTTATGATTTCCAGATGGAAGATCAAGTTTGTCTTCAACAAAGAGGGACTTCAAGATGAAGTTTGTTTAATCTAAATAAAGATGGTTTTGGAGAGAATGTTCAAATTCCATCCATCGAAGTTTTTGTTTCTGGATGTTTAGAAGAATTGTGGCTCAATTCTTGACGGGAAGATACAGACTTAATGTAGAGGCAAGGAGGAGTACCTTGATTGTAGCTCAAAGGCACCAGTTCATATAGAACAAAAAAGGATTGAGATCAGGAAAGTTGATTATCTTTTTCCTCACTTATTTGTCTGGAGGAGATAAACTTTTGGGGTCCAAAAGTTCCTAGTGGGGTGGTATGATCTGAAGATAAAAAATAGGCTCAAAAATGAAAGTGCTTGGAATATCTTGAAACCAGAGTCAAGTCATATTATTCATCTTCCTGATTCCAACGATGTTTGAATCACCTCAATTTGATGTCGTATGAAGAAGTTATGACGTTCTGAAGTTTTTTACCAAAAAAAAAAAAATTGCATATGGGCTCACTGGACAGTTTGTACTACTGACATCATTCTGATGTCAACATGCCAACCGAGCATGTAGAGGTCCAATCATATCCCTCCATATGTCGCTCTGTACAGGGATGTGTTTCCATCATTTGATTGGTCGAAGCTGTTTTGGGTGGCTCAATAGGAGGTCGTCATGTGGCCCAATCAGAGGTTGCCACATGGAACCTCCTCGTTGGTAAAAATTTTATGTTCGGGCCCAAAGGCCTTGGTGGGGTTTGACCGTATGACCTGCTGCACACAAACTTCGACCTCCACCGTCACATCATCACTTTGGTTCTTAACCCATTAGGGTCACGGGTTATATTTAAAGTGGTATGGTTTTCACATTGCGGGGGGGTTGTCTGGCATTGGCCCTAGCCCCTAATCACAACACTATCCACAGGACTCAAGATGGAGGAAATTCAGGGAGGCGAGGACCAGCCCCAACCCCTGGTCATGGGCTCTCATCACATGACCTTGAAAACCATAAGGGGCTACCAGAGCGAGGTGGCGATTAAGCTCCAGCTCTAGTCCCTGTTGTTATGCATGCCACGAGACCTAGCAAGGAGCGAAGTCCACCAGGGGCGATAGTTAAGTCCTGGTCCTTGGTCACAACAATTCGCCATAGCCAAAGGCGAGAAGAAAGAGAGTTATCCCGATGGGGGCTAGCGGTTGGTCCCTACCCCCAACCACGTCGCCACCATGTGACTATGCCCGACGAGAAAAGAGCCAGTACTGACGGGAGCGGACCGTTGGTCCCAACACTTGGTTGTATGCCCTCCTTGTGGCTCTGTTTTTACGCATAGGCGTTATTGGGAAATTTAAGGATGCGACAATTGCCCATTTTCTAGCAGGAATCATGTTGGTCCCGTGCGAATTTGTCACTCGATGAACTGTGAAAAGGAAAAAAATGTCACACAGTTAGCGGGTTTGGCCAAATTGCAAGATACATAACACAACTTGGCTTGGAGAAGCATAACTTGCTTAATTTTTAACCCTTTTGAGTCAAGAAGAGCCTAAATGGGGGTTTTTGAGTGTCTTGAACTCATTGGCAATATCAGTTTTCTTATTTGAGCACTTTATGATGGACTTTTTGCATAATCAAGTATTTTAGTGCTAAAGACAATCAGTGTCTTCGAAGCAGTATGAAGGCAATTTGACCATGGAAAAATCCTAGTCAAGTGTTTTATAGCCTTCTAATTTCATCTGCAATAGTTGTTACTTCTATAGAGAAGCTCTTTTTAGTTTTTTTTTCTCATTATGTGTTCATGAGAGAAGCTCTTTTCAACACTTCAATGTGGAATTATTGTATGTTTTTGTGCTTGGATTTAAGGTGGAGTACTAAGACCTGATGTGTGAACCCTTTTTAGGTTGACCTTTTCATGACTTGTTGTAGGGAGTCATTTTTCTGAGTGAGAATTCTTTGTAGGAGAATGATTCTTTGTAGGAGAAACAAGCCACTTTGCTGTCAACAATTTGTATGTATTCATTTTCCTTTGAATTCAATAGAGTGGTCTAGTTGTTAGAGGAGGCCCAAAGATGTAGCCCAACAAGGGTGAAATTTGTCATCAAACGTTGGTTTCTTCTCTTCATGTTTGTCATTTTGAGTTGCATGTGAATGTGTTATTTTTCAATTTCGGGTGAAAACTTAAACTCACCATTTTGAAGAGGTTGTGAAACTTGTTTACCTTTTAAGACCCATTTTGTTTACTTGCAAAGCGTCAGAGGACGGACAGTGTTTGAGATGATAAGTTCTCCTCCATTTTCAGGTCAGCTGGTATCAGAGATGGTTTTGACCAAGTTGCAAGTATGGGAAAGAAATTAAAGCATGAAAGACTTCAACAGTTGGGGGAGGTTAATTTGTCTCTTCAAATGGAGAATGTTGAGTTGAGGAGGTTGCTTGAAGTTGCAGAGGAGGAGAATAGGAAAAATGTGCCTACAGTTGAAGTATGTAGTGGAGGAACACACTGGTGAGAGTTCCATCCCATAAGCAACAAAGAATCCCTCCAAGATGAAGACAATTTGTGGGCATGGTCCAAAGACAAGATATTGACCCTATTTTGAGAATGATGTTTGTGAGTTTTGTCAACATCTAAAAGATTCTCCCTATGTGCCTGTTGGCAAGAGTGGGTGGCTTGAGTCATCATCTACTTCGTCATCAACATCTGAAACATAAAGCATGGGTGACAAATCAAAGGATGTAATTAGCATCTCTAGTTATACTCCTTTAGTTTATGTTGATAACACATATTTTGGAGTTTCTGAAAAGCATACCAAATGTATTGGTATGAAGCTTGTAACTGGGATGGGTTATGAAGGAAGAGGTATCAGAATCAATGGCCAAGGTATCACTAATATTATCAAGGTGAAGGACTAACCATGATATGAAGGGTTGGGTTATGGTCATGGAGAAATTGGAGAGTGATCTAAGTTCGTTTAAGAAAAGAAATCATAAAGTGATGATATGTCACACCATGATGGTAGTGATGATGGAAAATTGTCTCTAAAGAGAGATGAATGTTTTAAAGGACATGTAAAGTCTAGTCCTCTTCATCAAAGTCACATCCCAAAGGACAAGTATAAGTGTCAGGGGGATTTTAAAAATGTTGGTGATTTTTATTATTTATGGGACATGTTTCCTTGCACATTTTATGATGCAACTGACCATTGTGTGGCCAATTGTGAGCAAGATAAGGCGATGACCAAAAGGATGGATCAAATCCTTGGGACAAAGCATGAGGAATCTATCCTTGTTATGAATACTTCCTTACCAATGGGAAAGAAAAATCATTTTTGTACCCATTGCAATTTGAATGGGCACCAGATTGAAAGATGTTGGAAACTTTATCCGGAATTTCGTCCCAAGAAGAACAAAGAGGTCATGTGATCCATTGCAAGGAAAGTGACATGTGGCAAAGAGGAAACTAGTGTAGTTCCTAGGACAACCTTTGAATCAGAGCGAGTGTAGAAAGAGAACCCATAAACCTGGGATTGGCAAAGGATGGGTAGACTATTTTGTATAGCTTTGTAGAATTGTAAATACTTGTTGTATATCCTAGTTTGGGTACTTTGTAAAGTGAAGTCATGTGCAATCACTTATCTGCAACAAGCATGTTTTCTTTGACATGTTATGTCATTTTGGCTTGATGATGAGTCCATTTGTTTGAGGACTTTTGGGATGAGTATATGTATGTCGTCCATTATGTCTACAGTTGTGTCAAGCACTCATTGATACAAGTGTTTCAAGATGAAGCTTATTTGTGAATTTAATCTTTGATATAAATATTGAGCAAAACATGACCATGTTTAAATGGACAAAGCCAAGTATGTCATTGAACAAATGTAAACAATGTACCGAAGAGTGCAAGTGCAGCTTGAGGACAATAAAGCAAAAGATGAATTAGTGCATAACAAGCATTGAGTTGCTTATGATTTTCATAAGGAAGGTCAAGTTTGTCTTCAATGAAGAGGGACTTCAAATGAAGTTTGTTTAAGCCAAAGAAAGGTGGTTTTCGATGGATGTTCAAATTCCATCCATCGAAGTTTTGTTCTTGCATGTTTAGAAGAATTGTAGTTCAATTCTTGATAGGAAGATAAGGACTTCATGTAGAGGCAAGATAAAGTACCTTGATTGTAGCTCGAAGGAACCAGTTAAAATAGAACAAAAAAGGATTGAGATCAGGAAATTTGATGATATTTTTCCTCACTTATTTGTTAGGAGGAGATAAAATTTTGGGGTCCAAAATTTCCTAGTGGGGAGGTATGATCCATAGATAAAAATAATAGGCTGAAAAATGAAAGTTCTCGGAATCTCACAAAATCGACGCCAAGTCGTAGTGTTCATCGTCCTGATTCCATCTATGATTAAGTAACCTCAATTCGATGTCGTATGAAGAAGTTATGATGTTCTGACATTGTAAATGGGTATTGGGTTGTTGAACGTGCAGTCCATTATGCTGACATCAAGCTAATGTTGGCATGTGAACTCGCTGTACGGAGGGAAAATCCTAGTCTGCCATATGTCACTCTGTACAGGGATGTGTTAGCATCATTTTATTGGTCGAAGCTATTTTGGGTGGACAAATAGGAGGTTTCCACGTGTCCTAATCAGAGGCCACCACATGGAACCTCCCCTTTGGTCAAAAGTTAATGTATAGGCTACAAGGCCTTGGTGAGGTTCGACCGCATGGCTAGCTGCACTTAAACTCAGGCCTCCACCATTGCGTCTTCGCTTTTGTTCTTAACCCATTAGGGTAACATGTTATATTTAAAGTGGTATGGTTTTCACATTGGGGGGAGGGGTCAGGTGTGAGCCCTAGCCCCTGGTCACAACATTGTCCATAGGATCAGCAACAAAGGAAAGTCGGAGGGCGTAGGGACCAACCCCAGCCCCTGGTCACATGCTCTGACCGCATGACCCTGCACAAACCATAAGGCACTACTGGAGCAAGGTGAGGATTTATCCCCAGCTATGGACGCCACAGGACTTGGTGTGGATCCAAGTCCAATGGAGGCAATATTGAAGGCCTAACCCCCGGTCATAACGATTTACCATAACCGAAGGAGGGAAGAAAGGGAGCTATCCTAGTGGGGGTGAGCAATTGGCCCCGACCCCCAACCATGTCGCCACCATGTGACTATGCCTGATGAGAAAGGATCCAACGATGGCGGGGGCAAACCGTTGGCCCTAGCCCCCAACCGTATGCGCTACATGTGGCCCTGTTTTTTTTAAATATGCGTTAGTTTTCATTTTAAGGAAGCGACTAATTTCCCTTTTGCCAGAGGAATCGTGCTGGTCCCAGGCAAATATGCCGCTCGACAAACTGTGAAAAGGATGAAAGTGTCGCACAATTAACAAGTTTGGCCCAATTGCAAGACATATAATAGAGCTCGTCTTAGAGAAGCATAACATGCTCAATTTTTAACCTTTTTGAGCTCAAGAAGAGCCTAGATGGGGGTTTTTGAGTGTCCTGAACTCATTGGAAGCCTCAGTTTTTTGGTTTTAAAAATTTATGATGTAATTTTTACATAATCAATTCTTTTAGTTTGAGAGATAATTAGTGTTTTGGAAGAAGTATGAAGGCATTTTGAGCACAAGAAAGCCTAGTCAAGGGTTTTCTAGCCTTCTAATTTCATTGCAGTAGTTGTTGCTTATTTAGAGAAACTCTTTTTAGTATTTTCTCATTATGTGTTCATGAGAGAAGCTTTTTTTCAGTACTTCAATGTGGAATTGTTGTATGTTTTTATACTTGGATTTTAGATGGAGTACAAGGAGCTGAGGTGTGAGTCTTTTTTATGTTGACCTTTCCATGACTTGTTGTAGGGAGTCATTTTTATGAGTGAGAATTCTTTGGTAGGATAATTTTTCTTTGTAGGATAAACAAGCCACTCTATTTTCAACAATTTGTATGTACTCATTTTCTATTGAAATCAATAGAGTGGTTTAGCTATTGGAGTAGGCCCGAAGATGTAACCTAAGAGGGGTGAACTCCGTCATCAAATGTTGGTTACTTCTCTTCATGTTTGTCATTTTGAGTTGCATGTGAATGTTTTCTTTTTCAAGTTCATGTGAAAACTTAAACTCACCATTTTGAAGAGGTTGTGAAACTTTTTTACCTTTTAAGACCCATTTCGTTTACTTGCAAAGCATTAGAGGACGTCAGTTTTTGAGAGGATAAGTTCTCCTCCATTTTAAGATTAACTACCCCTAGTACCAACTCAATAGAGAAGTCCACTTCTCTGTGAGGCGACAACTCTGAAATCTCTGTTGGAAACACATCCTGAAATTGTTGCAAGATCGAGTACCTCTTCATAACTTGTGCATCCTCAACATCCTTACCTTTATCACTAGAAATATGCACTACAAATAACGCACGTCCTTTTTTGCGACTACGCTTTTCCTCATAGCGGTCACCATTCTAATGATGTGCCTTTCTCCTTACCCTGCAATATTCTTTGTTCCCCATTGTCATCCAAGCATTCAATAGATTTGTCATAGTAGTGCACCTTGGTCCTGTGAAGATACAACTAGTCCATGCCCAAAAGCATACTATATGATCCCAAAAATAGTACATTCAAATGTGTTGAGGTAGGCATAACATTCAACTCAAATTCATGAGCTCTTACCCAATGATGTGCTCTCTTCTTTATACATGTAGCCAACTACAGTAACCAAGATTTTGTGTAGAAATTTTGAATAATTTAACACATATTCAACAGAGATTATCCTGATCATGTATTATTACAGAAAACATACACAATACATAATCTCCTCTACGTTGATCATCAATATAGCAGCATCAATAACAATAAAACATCAAGAGCATTCACACATTAACACAGTATGTATCCCGGGGAAAGCATCTCGCTAAAAACCCCAACTATCTGTATATTAATGAGTGAGTCATGTAACATTACACAGCATAATACTTCTCACAAGTATCTCCACCTCTGTTACACACAATACAGCTCAGATCTTCAATCACTAGCTCAAATCTCTTCCGCTGCTTGCCTGCCTCCGCTGCTCAATACCTGCACAAGAACTGGTGATAATTCCAAGACAGCCACGTCTTTTCCTTGGCTAAATCACGTGAGAACAAGCTACAATGTGGGAAAACTCATTGGCATACTCAATCCCCTGATTTGTGCAAGATCTGGTGCACAACTATAGTCACAACTGATAGCAATCTGATTCTCTAACACCTGTCCATGCTGAACTGAACATGCACTGACATGCAACTGAGTTAACTGATGTATTCATTAGTTGTATTATGAGTTAATAACTTGTGAATTAATTAATAACTAATTCACCCAACTCATCTCTAGTCTATTCCCCAGTTAGACTAAATACAACCAGTTTAACAAAGCTAAACTGAACACAACTTCATCAACTGCACCTCCAGTCCACTAAACTCAACTCACTTGAGTTCTAACTGAAGTCATGCATGCAAATATTCAACTAACCATAAGAACCACATATTTCCTTCATGCAATTGAATGTGCCACATCCGTAGCTCGAACTGAAGTGCTCCAAGAGAATAAGATTAAGTTTATAGTCCAAATATTATTGTGAGATAATAATATTTGACTTTTCTATTTTTGACAGCCAGTCTAAAAATAGACTTGATAACTCACACTGTGATCACTCACACTTTCATCAAAAATAGAAGTCCATCTATTTTCCAACTTGATCAATCATCCATAAACAACAACCTGCAATCCATAGACATGATCCATATGTCTAAAAATAGACATAGTCTAAAAATAGACTTGCACCAAAATAGCATGCGGGCCCACTTAGTGAAGGCGACTCTTTTCACTAAGCTCCATCATCTTGTTGCAATATCAACACTCCCTCTCGACAAGATATGATTATCAGCAACCCCTATCCTGCCTCGATGGTACTCGAATTTGCTCCTGGTGAGAGCCTTCGTCAGAATATCAGCATCCTGATCCTCCGTTGGAATGTACGAAAGTAACATGATCCTCCACTGCACACAATCTCTGATATGATGGTACCTGATGTCAATATGTTTAGATCTATCATGAAATAAAGGATTAGCCGAGAGTTTAATGCAACTCTGGTTATCACAGTAAATCACAGTAGGATCCAAATGAGAACCGAACAAACCAACTAGGATCTTCCTCATCCATATAGCCTCGCATGCAGCCAAACTTGCTGCCATATACTCAGCCTCCGCTGAACTGAGTGCCACGGATCTCTTTCCTGCTATACCAAGAAACTGTTGTTGATCCAATACTGAAGCCCCCTCCTGATGTGCTCTTTCTGTCCGTTGGGCTCCCTGCCCAATCTGCATCCGTGAAGCCAATAGCTTCACCTCATCCTCCTGTTTGTACCACAAACCATATCCTGATGTGCCTC
>APFE030418800.1:0-16729 GCA_000404065.3 Pinus taeda
TTAGTCTGTTTCTGCATAGAATCAATCTCTGTAAAAGCTCTGAGAGCATTCTGTAAGATTTTCTCCATTCTGAAATAAGATGAGTATGCTATTTTGTCATTGAGTACTATTGTGCAAAATTATGAGTCCGTTGTGGTAGAAGTATTCTCTGTGCTTTCGTCCGAAGTTCGCAGGAAGTTCGCCAAAGGATCGAAGGGACGTCAAGACTGTTTAAGGCGTGGATGCCATTGTGAAGGTCGCCAGAACGTGAAAGATCTTAGTAGGTTCACCACTGGTTCACCAGGACTTGGCTATCAGAGAAATACCGAGAGACACAGAGAAAGAGCAAGCTCGTGACAGGAGCCCCTGCTAGAAATTGGTATCAGAGCCAGTATCGTCTGGTTCTAAAGGTTGGTACTCAGATCTATCTTAGTCTTTAAGAATGGATTCATTCAGAAAATCTATCTCATTCCAAGAGCTTGAAGAAGATTCACCATCAGAAGAAAATCCTCTTAGGGAAATGTTTGAAAATAACTCAAACAAAACTTTAAATTCTGCTGAAGTTAATTACCAAGAATCTCAGCGTTCTGCGAGATGGGCTCTCCCAGATATTTCACCCTCTGAAGTCTATAGTGACTTAGCCCCTTTTCATTTAATTGTTGCCACTAGAATCACTATTAAAGAGTCTATTAGCTAAGTTCAGGAAAACTCTGATAGTATCCAGACTATTCCTCTGCTAAATCCTCAAGCTTTACAGGCAGAAGCAAAAAGGTTAAAAACCAATTATATACATCTTGGTTGCATACGAGTTGGCATTAATCCTTTAGTCCACAAAGGGTTAAAAACATTTGTGCTTGCTACTGTTAGAGATCTAACGCATAATAGATACACAAATTCTATTATTGGTGGGATTGTAGCTCCTTTGTCTGATGGCCCTGTATATTTTGATTGTTATCCAAACTTTTCTATTTATACATATGATGAGATCATCAAAGATATCTTACAGTTGCAAATCCATACCACTGGATTTGACATGAAAAAGAAAAGAAACAATATAGCCATTCAGACCAAAGGCTGTCTGAGACACACCAACACTCTATGGCCAGCCATCCGTCATACTCCCAGTAGGGATTCCAAGTCAAGTGTGGTAGTTAAAACCGACCCGAAGAATCAAAAAATTGAATAACAGTTGATAAAATGGGAAAATTTAGAGTTCCCTGAACATTGGGTTGTAAACCATTCCAGGCCACAAATCCCAAGAAATATCACATCTGCCAACATCACTGAAAATGCTTCTAATGCTGTCATATCCTTTCCTCGTAGATCGACCATTGATCGAAGAGGAATAGATGACGCCTATAAAATATCCAAATACTACAGAGATCCTTCCACTGTTGATACCGCCTGCTCATCATCATCAATTTCTTCTTGCCATCACCCGCAGCTTTTTGAATTAGCTCAGCTTGTAAATTTTTCTTACTTAGAATTAAAGTGTCCTGATTGTACAAATGTTATAAATCTTCTCAGTTTAGCCGAACAAGATGTTCATCTACATCATAATCCTCGCACTAGTATTTCTCCGCCATCCACCTCTATCAATTCATGCCCAAATCCCAAATGTTCTGATATACCTTTTCCTCATGAGCCTGAGCCTGATACTGATCATGTTCTTATGATCCATTCAATAGAAGAAGAAGATCCCAGACTTACTCAAATGATTTGTTTAATGAGGCCGGAAAAGCCTAGGTATGGATTGGGAAAACTTAAACAATCAGAACTGATTCCAGAGTGCAGATTCAAACAGATCCCTTTTGACTGTAAGAAACCTGCAGTCATGGAGATGCATAAGTTCTTTGCACTTATGGATGGAACCCCAAAGTCACAAATCAGTGAAAAATGGATGAAAGAAATGCTGAATTGGGATTTGTATACAAATCCCCAAGCAGATGAATTTGATCAAGGGTACACCCCAGGTCAAAAGAGAGAATTGGCCACAGATTGGAAAAATTACATGGAAATCAATAATGAGTGGATATCCTTCTACTCATGGAAAGACAAAGTTGCTCCCATAAATGTTTTAACTGGTACTTCTTCTAGCAGTATTCCTGATAAGCATGGATGGACTGCAATTGATGGGTCTACAGTTGAAACTCCTACTACTTTTCCTCCATATAAGGGAATAATCTTAGGAGAAAAGTCCAATGCAGCCAAAGCCATTCCCTTAGTCCAAAAAGATGATAATGCCTTAGGGATTGATGGTAGAATCCAAAAGGCCAGTGAGCAGTTAAAGTGGACAAATACTGCATTAAAAGGCCTAGAGATGAATATGGCAAAAGCAGAAGAAGTAAAGAAACAAGTGGATGTTGTACAGTCTTCATTTAATAGTGCAAATTCTTGTTTGAATAGTATACAGTTTGATTCTAGTATGACTCGCTCTTACACTAGAGAGTCATTAAATAAAATTGAAGAAATAGGAGAGAACTTAGTTGGGCATATTGATACAACTAAGACACTCCTTTCTGGCTTAAATGAAAAATTTGAAAGAATGCAAGTTACAAAAAAAAAAAAGCCAGTTCCAAACTCTTTCTTAATAAAGAGAAATATAAAGATTGAACATTCTTCAAAGATGGTAGAGAAGTTCCCTCTATCATTCCCCAAGGAAACCTCTTCAAAAGATGAAGAATCTGAACAAATAACTATTGCCTCTTTATTTAGAGAGCCAGAAGCAGAAACACAAATTCTTCCAATCTATGAGCCTCTTGAGCATAGATTTTCTAAGTATTCTGCCCCTGACATTGAAGGAAAGGGAAAAATGCCCGAAGCACATACTTTCTTTCCAGATTCCCACAGAGAATGGAATATAGACAACATGAGCATTGGCCAAATCCGCCAAATGATTGATATGATGTATACTGAATATAAACTCATGTGTCTCAGGGGAAAAACAGAGGTAGAAGCTTGCAGGACTATCATCCAATGTTTCACAGGCACTCTTCTTAGATGGTGGGAAACTGAATCCTCTCCTAAACTAGTTGAAAATATGGAAGCAGAAGTGCTTAAAGATGAAAAGGGAGATGTCATTCATAACCCAGATGGCATAGTAATAAATAATATGATTGGTGCCTTAACATCTATGATTCTAGAGCATTGGTGTGGTTGCGAAACAGAAATTGCAAATAAGCATGAGGTCATTTTAATGAACCTCAAATGTCACAAGATGTCCCAGTATGATGATTTCCACAGGGATTGGATGCAGCGGATCTATGAGGTAAAAGATTCTAAAAATCTGCTCTAGAAGCAGGTATATCTTGCTGCTCTACCCTCTAGGTTTGTCGATTATATCAGAATGCAAGACATTTTTCAGTTACCTTTTGAGTCTCACACATGGGGAGAAATTTATTCTCTTATTACAAGGACACTTGTCAGTCTTTGTACCAGCTCAAAGGTAAATAAGTCATTGGAAAAATTTCCAGGTTACCAGATAGAAAGTCCATCTGCAGCAAGTATGGACTAACCCTAGATGACCCATTGGTCAAAAGGAGAAAGTCTAAGAAAAGGGCCAAAAGAGAATTCAAGGAGACTTTCTACAAAAATAAAAGGGATTACCCAAGAAACAAGAGAAAATATCCCACAAGGGATAAAAACCATAAGAGAAAAGGCTACTATAGGTACATCCCCAAAACTCATTATTATAATCCTTCTGATATCCATCTGCACACATCCAAGGAAGAGAAATGGAACAAACTTACTTGCTGGTTATGTGGCCAGACGGGGCATACAGCCTCAAGATGCCCCCAAGGAGAAGAATCAAAACTCAACAGAGGGAAAAAGACAGCTGTTTATGCACAAAAAGATAAACAGGTCAAAAAAGAACATTCAAGTCCATTCTTCTGTTTAAGATGTAAATCAAGGAATCATGTTACAGAAAAATGCCCAAATCTTCATATCGCAGCTCAGTAGCATCAACTAGAAGATTCATCTCTTGACTCTTTTAGTAGTACAGAAGAAGAATTTCAAGTTAACATGGGCCAGTATACTGACTCTGAATCATCAGAATGTTCTTGTTATAATTCAGATGAATGTGCATGCCATGTATTTTGTGAAGATGATTCTGAAGTTTTGTACAGCTCCAGTGAGGATGAAGAAAGACCAAAGGCTCCCAAAGAAAAAGTCCTAATGGCATCTGCTAAAGAAGAAGCAGAAATGAAAATTCTAGCTCATATCAGGACAATGGAGGAAGGAGCAATGAAGGACCGCCTGATAGAAGCATTCACAGATCAGCTCAAATCAAAAGCTTCGAAAGAATCAGGTAAGAAACCTTTGTTTGTTGATGCATCATATGAAAGAAACACCAAATCCTTCCAAATGCATCACCAGAAACCAGGGAAAGTAAGATCCTTGACTTTGGGAGAAGTGAGTGGTGAGATTCACCAGCTTAAAACAGAGATCTCCGCCATCAGAGCACAGATTGCAGAGATAAAGAAAGGAAAGGAGATTAAAGAAGAAGAAGAACCCTGGAGTACAGAAGCACAGAATAGAGAAATTGAAATTGCAGAAGGAAGACCAGACCCACATTTTGGCTTCCAGGATATGAGACTGTTTACCATCACCTACCAACAACACCATGTCAAGGTAAAAATCTGTATCCAAGGTCAAGTATTTTTCATGACTTCCTTGTTGGATTCTGGTGCAGATATTAACATTCTCAATATCATAAATATTCCAGCAAAATATTGGGTCTCTGCAAAGAGAGAAGTTGTAGGCCTAGGAAACAAGAAGCTTAAGTATGAAATTCTTAGAGCTTCATTATGTTTTGATACTCATTGTGTATATATGAAGTTTGCAATAGCAGACATTCTTGTTGATTGTATACTAGGAAATGTCTTTTTAGTTGCAGTAGAACCTCATGGTTCAACAAGATTAAAAGGGAGTAGAGCTGGTTATTTCATTTCTGTACCTACATCTAAAGGTACAAGAAAAAGGAGTGAGCTCCTTTATGTTTCAACTCCAAGAGTATCAACAATGGTTCAGGCTATGCAGAAATTGGATAAAGCAGAATCCCTGTTATCAGATCTCAAAGATCTAAAAGGCAAGCTGTGAGTCGAAGAATAGCTGAAACTACCACAGATCAAAAGAAGGATTCTAGAATTAAAAGAAAAATTGGCAGAAAAATGTTGCTCAGAAGAACCAAATGCTCTCTAGCATAGAAAGCAACATACTATCAAATTACCCTATAAGGAAGGGTACAAAGGAAAGCCCTGTAAAAGCAGAGCGATTCCCATGAGCCAAGAATACAGAAATTATGTCAGCAAGAAATACAGCAGTTGCTTAACAGAGGATTGATCAGAGAATCTACTAGCTCCTGGAACTGCTATGGATTTTATGTAAATAAAAGGGCCGAACAAATTAGAGGTATCCCCAGACTTGTGATAAATTACAAGCCTCTAAATTTAGTCTTGGCTGATGATACTTATCCTATCCCTCATAAAGGAGATCTAATCAGAAGAATTGCAGGAGCAAAAATATTTTCAAAATTTGATTTAAAGGCAGGTTTTTGGTAGGTTGCTATTGATGAAGAAGATAAATTCAAAACTGCTTTTAGTATCCCTGCAGGGCATTACGAATGGAATGTCATGCCCTTTGGCCTCAAAGATGCTCCTTCAAAATTTCAGAAGGTTATGGATGATATTTTCAAGCCATATTTTGACTGGTTACTTGTATATATTGATGATGTTTTAATCTTTTCCAAAAATATTGATGACCACTTCAGACATGTAAATATTTTCATGAAGTTGGTCCAGAAAAATGGTCTCGTGCTCAGCAAGAAGAAGATGGAATTATTCCAAACTTCTATAAAGTTTTTAGGCCACCAGATTTCAAATGGACAAATCTCTTTACAACAACATGCCATTGAATTTGCAGATAAATTCCCAGATGTCTTAAGGGATAAGACACAATTGCAGAGGTTTCTTGGTTGCTTAAATTATGTGAGTAGCTTTTATCAAGACTGTGCCATTGATAGAAGAGTACTCAAAAAAAGGACTGGCAAAAATCCTCCTCCATGGTCAAAAGTCCACACCAGAGCAGTAGAACAAATCAAAGCAAAGGTTAAATATTTGCCTATATTATATATAGCAGATGATGAGGCATATAAAATCGTTGAATCTGATGCCAGTGATATAGGATGGGGTGGCATTCTGAAGCAAAGAATAGGTGAAGAAGAACAAGTGGTGCAATTTGCCTCTGGGGTTTGGAACCCAACATAACAAAAATACTCTGTTATTGAAAGAGAGGTAAAAGGTGCATGGAATTGCATCAGCAAATTTGCAGTATATCTCATAAATAAACCATTTCTCCTTCGGACAGATGCGTCAGAAATGAAGAAATTTTTGTCCAAAAATATTAAGAAACCAGAAGAAGCAAAATTTGCCAGATGGCAAGCATTATTTACAAATTTTGATTTTTCTATTGAGCACATCAAAGGCGAAGAAAATTGTCTCCCCGATTTTCTCAGCAGAGAATATCTTGAAAATGATAGTGCACAAGTCATGATGATTGTTACTGAATGGGATCAGAATCATAAATGTGAAGTTTTGAGGACTATTCCGAATAATCAAGATTGGGACACATACAGAAACAACTGGAGACCGACATGGCAACTACGGAATACAAAAGTCCTGGATGCCAACCTGCAGCCCCATACTGATCTGCAACACTATGTGCCTGAAAGAAAAGTATACCCGAAAGGTAGAAAATGGATCCATGACATGATGTATACCAAAGCAAAAGCAGATGCCAGAACTGCAAGAGAATCCTTAGAATCAAATTTTCATGACATTGGACGGATTGGACACCATGGAGATAGCAACACAAGAATCTATGAAGCTTATTATTGTATCTATCGTACCAGGGACCTATGGACTAATCATTCTCAAGTTCGACCATGTGCAAGATGGCCCAGAAATGACCCCAAAGTAATATTCCCTGACACAGTCTATGATTTTTCAGATTACAAAAAATTGTGGTGGGATTTCATGAATGTTGATGATAAGACAGATACCCATTACACCAAGTTGAAATTCAGCACAATGGCCGCTTCTCAGAATAATCTTCAATGCGAGTGGTTCCGGAATTGGTGGACAGACTACGGAGTCAATAGAACAGCCATGGATCCAGTATATCATGAAGGATATCAAAGAAGGCACTGTCAAAAATGCTTTGATTACAACAATGGGGATTGCTATCATCACATCTATAGCACAGTTAGAGAAATGATAGTCAAGGAATGGGACCCTTTTCACATGATAAATTATTCTCATAATTCTCTGTATTCTTGGCTCATGGGAATCGCTCTACTTTTACAGGTCTTTCCTTTGTACCCTTCCTTATAGGGTAATTTGATAGTATGTTGCTTTCTATGCCAGAAAGCATTTGGTTCTTCTGAGCAACATTTTTCTACCAATTTTTCTTTTAATTTTAGAATCCTTCTTTTGATCTGTGGTAGTTTCAGCTGTTCTTCAACTCGCAGCTTGCCTTTTAGATCTTTGAGATCTGATAACAGGGATTCTACTTTATCCAATTTCTGCATAGCCTGAACCATTGTTGATACTCTTGGAGTTGAAACATAAGGGAGCTCAATCCTTTTTCTTGTACCTTTAGATGTGGGTACAGAAATGAAATAACCAGCTCTACTCCCTTTTAATCTTGCTGAACCATGAGGTTCTACTGCAGCTAAAAAGACATTTCCTAGTATACAATCAACAGGAATGTCTGCTATTGCAAACTTCATATATACACAATGAGTATTAAAACATAATGAAGCTCTAGGAATTTCATACTTAAGCTTCTTGTTTCCTAGGCCTACAACTTCTCTCTCTGCAGAGACCCAATATTTTGCTGGAATATTTCTGATATTGAGAATGTTAATATCTGCACCAGAATCCAACAATGCAGTCATGAAAAATACTTGACCTTGGATATAGATTTTTACCTTGACATGGTGTTGTTGGTAGGTGATGGTAAACAGTGTCATATCCTGAAAGCCAAAATGTGGGTCTAGTCTTCCTTCTGCAATTTCAATTTCTCTATTCTGTGCTTCTGTACTCCAGGGTTCTTCTTCTTCTTTAATCTCCTTTCCTTTCTTTATCTCTGCAATCTGTGCTCTGATGGCGGAGATCTCTGTTTTAAGCTGATGAATCTCACCACTCACTTCTCCCAAAGTCAAGGATCTTACTTTCCCTGGTTTCTGGTGATGCATTTGGAAGGATTTGGTGTTTCTTTCATATGATGCATCAACAAACAAAGGTTTCTTACCTGATTCTTTCAAAGCTTTTGATTTGAGCTGATCTGTGAATGCTTCTATCAGGCGGTCCTTCATTGCTCCTTCCTCCATTGTCCTGATATGAGCTAGAATTTTCATTTCTGCTTCTTCTTCAGCAGATGCCATTAGGACTTTTTCTTTGGGAGCCTTTGGTCTTTCTTCATCCTCACTGGAGCTGTACAAAACTTCAGAATCATCTTCACAAAATACATGGCATGCACATTCATCTGAATTATAACAAGAACATTCTGATGATTCAGAGTCAGTATACTGGCCCATGTTAACTTGAAATTCTTCTTCTGTACTACTAAAAGAGTCAAGAGATGAATCTTCTAGTTGATGCTGCTGAGCTGCGATATGAAGATTTGGGCATTTTTCTGTAACATGATTCCTTGATTTACATCTTAAACAGAAGAATGGACTTGAATGTTCTTTTTTGACCTGTTTATCTTTTTGGGCATAAACAGCTGTCTTTTTCCCTCTGTTGAGTTTTGATTCTTCTCCTTGGGGGCATCTTGAGGCTGTATGCCCCGTCTGGCCACATAACCAGCAAGTAAGTTTGTTCCATTTCTCTTGCTTGGATGTGTGCGATGGATATCAGAAGGATTGTAATAATGAGTTTTTGGGATGTACCTATAGTAGCCTTTTCTCTTATGGTTTTTATCCCTTGTGGGATATTTTCTCTTGTTTCTTGGGTAATCCCTTTTATTTTTGTAGAAAGTCTCCTTGAATTCTCTTTTGGCCCTTTTCTTAGACTTTCTCCTTTTGACCAATGGGTCATCTAGGGTTAGTCCATACTTGCTGCAGATGGACTTTCTATCTGGTAACCTGGACAATTTTTCCAATGACTTATTTACCTTTGAGCTGGTACAAAGACTGACAAGTGTCCTTGTAATAAGAGAATAAATTTCTCCCCATGTGTGAGACTCAAAAGGTAACTGAAAAATGTCTTGCATTCTGATATAATCGACAAACCTAGAGGGTAGAGCAGCAAGATATACCTACTTCCAGAGCATATTTTTAGAATCTTTTACCTCATAGATCCGTTGCATCCAATCCCTGTGGAAATCATCATACTGGGACATCTTGTGACATTTGAGGTTCATTAAAATGACCTCATGCTTATTTGCAATTTCTGTTTCGCAACCACACCAATGCTCTAGAATCATAGATGTTAAGGCACCAATCATATTATTTATTACTGTGCCATCTGGGTTATGAATGACATCTCCCTTTTCATCTTTAAGCACTTCTGCTTCCATATTTTCAACTAGTTTAGGAGAGGATTCAGTTTCCCACCATCTAAGAAGAGTGCCTGTGAAACATTGGATGATAGTCCTGCAAGCTTCTACCTCTGTTTTTCCCCTAAGACACATGAGTTTATATTTAGTATACATCATATCAATCATTTGGCGGATTTGGCCAATGCTCATGTTGTCTATATTCCATTCTCTGTGGGAATCTGGAAAGAAAGTATGTGCTTCGGGCATTTTTCCCTTTCCTTCAATGTCAGGGGCAGAATACTTAGAAAATCTATGCTCAAGAGGCTCATAGATTGGAAGAATTTGTGTTTCTGCTTCTGGCTCTCTAAATAAAGAGGCAATAGTTATTTGTTCAGATTCTTCATCTTTTGAAGAGGTTTCTTTGGGGAATAATAGAGGGAACTTCTCTACCATCTTTGAAGAATGTTCAATCTTTATATTTCTCTTTATCAAGAAAGAGTTTGGAACTGGCTTTTCTGTTTTTGTAACCTGCATTCTTTCAAAATTTTCATTTAAGCCAGAAAGGAGTGTCTTAGTTGTATCAATATGCCCAACTAAGTTCTCTCCTATTTCTTCAATTTTATTTAGTGACTCTCTAGTGTAAGAGCGAGTCATACTAGAATCAAACTATATACTATTCAAACAAGAATTTGCACTATTAAATGAAGACTGTACAACATCCACTTGTTTCTTTACTTCTTCTGCTTTTGCCATATTCCTCTCTAGGCCTTTTAATGCAGTATTTGTCCACTTTAACTGCTCACTGGCCTTTTGGATTCTACCATCAATCCCTAAGGCATTATCATCTTTTTGGACTAAGGGAATGGCTTTGGCTGCATTGGACTTTTCTCCTAAGATTATTCCCTTATATGGAGGAAAAGTAGTAGGAGTTTCAACTGTAGACCCATCAATTGCAGTCCATCCATGCTTATCAGGAATACTGCTAGAAGAAGTACCAGTTAAAACATTTATGGGAGCAACTTTGTCTTTCCATGAGTAGAAGGATATCCACTCATTATTGATTTCCAGGTAATTTTTCCAATCTATGGCCAATTCTCTCTTTTGACCTGGGGTGTACCCTTGACACACTATTAAAAAAATGGTATTGATGTTATAATTAACTATCAACATTATCATTTAAACCAGAGGCTAAAATGATTTTAAAGTTAAGATTTTGATAGGGAACTTAACCATAATGGGTTCATTTGCAATACTTATAAGCCAAATTGAAGATCAAGGAACTTGAGTTTTGCCATGAAAAATTTCATGGTTTCAAATGGAAGATAATATTGAAATCGTCATTGGAAGATTTTCCATGTGACCAACTTTGAAGGTAAGAATAGGAGTCATCCCCAAGTATTCAAATTAAAGATCACCCTAAAATACTAGCTGTAGTTGAAATTTTCCATGTGTACAACCTTGAAGGTAGATTTTTGGTACAGGCGGTAACTTGGGGACTAAGCAATCAAAATGTATAACAATGTATTTGTGTTAAGGTTGATGACATATAAAGACTTCTATGAATTGGACTCTACGTTTACATGTCGTGCCCTCAACTCCTTCCCTCACAATGCCGTGACCAAATTTTCAGTTGCCATGTGGGACCAAAAGGTCAGCGTAAATTACAGAAACATGGCAAAACGAAAGCGTGTATCCCGTCCACATCCCCGCATTGCCATGCTGTCTCCCTACCTGTCGCTAACCCCAATTCACGTGTTCCGCAAAAATAATATAATTAAATAAAAAGTGGGGCACACATGATTATTAATACGCGTGATTCTCAATCTTTGCCTTGTGCAAGTTTCAGTGGGCTCACATCTATGTCCTTCTGGTTGAGTGTTCAAATCTCAAACAAAAAACATCGCTACTTCGAATTGTGCTTCAGGTTTCGGCTTTCTTGCATCAATTAGTAGTAACAGGCGTGTTGTGAGTGTACGCAAGAATGGCAGGCACAGGCAACTACTCATCTGCAGCTCTCTTGGCTGTTGTGATGATAATGGTGGGAGCAGGAGCGGCTACAACAACATATGTGAGTGCACCATCTCCCAGTCCGGTAATGGAGGTGGGCGATGCTTCAATGACCGTCGTTCCCTCTTTAATCGCCGCCCTCATCATTTCATTCATCCCCTTCTTGGCCTCTCGATTTTACTAAGATTTAGTGCGCCTGCTGTTTGGTCCATTTTTTTAATGATGAGAGAGAGGCGACCATTCTTTTCTTTTCTTCTCTTCTTGATATATATCATCATTTATCTTTTATGTAGAGGAGGACATTATGGTATGGAATTTGTTGAGGCTACTCTTTGGTGGATGAGAGAGAGTGTTTTGAATGAGGGGCTCGCACTTATTCATCTTTGTGTAACCATTTAGAAATAAAGGGATTTCTTCACCCTCCTTGCTATAATGTATGTCATCATTTTTGACAATAATATTGGATGTAACAGATTACAATAAAATCAGCCTTGGCAGATTTTGGGGTTTCTGTTATTTCAAAGTGTTATTTGATTTTTTTTTTCGAACATTAAGGTGTTTTTTTAAGCTGACGAAAAGACATTCCCATTTCACATTAACATGATGGGGGCTGCCTCGAGGACAACCAGTAACCAAACCAAAAATCAAGCAGAGGGAACCAAAATACATCTTCCACAGACATATCAACAGATTTTTTTTTGTGGTAATTTTCTATTTACATCGATAAATTGATGGTCGTGGGTCTTCATCCAAAATAATTGAATTGTATTGATTTCCATCTTTGGCATTCTCTTATTTCAGATTATCTGCATCCTCTGTAACAAGAGTGATTGAAAATTAAATTCCAAAATACCTTTGCACATGGCCTGGATTTTACTACCTGTTCTTCTCTCCCACCCATGAAAGTGGACAACTCTGTTCTTGACTCTGGTTACTCTCTCTAACTTATCTCTTTCTTGTTTTGTAATTGCAGTGCATTTGCCATGAAAATGTTTCTCCAAATCCCAATGTTCCGCCCCCACTTCCGAGGAATGAGTTGGGCGTCCAGAGGTAGAGGCTCCACAGGACCCGGCCCTCAATTTCCTCTTCTTTTCATCCCTGCCCCACAAGTGTTACAAGCCATCTTATGCTCATAAACTCTGCTCAGCGGGGAGTCAGAGACCGACTTAATCCTCACCCCAGACAAAAAAAAGAAGAAGGGAAAACAGAGCTAACCAGAGCGCAAAGAAGCCCCCTTCCTTCCTCTTAAAAACGTACCTGACTTTAAACCAGTCAACTAAACAAAGGGATCCCCATTCAACCAACTTTAAACCAGTCAACTAACAAAGGGATCCCCATTCAAATCAATAAGCACATGCTGCTCAGCATTAGGGGCTTCTACATTTGAAGAGTATGGTATTATTTGTGCACTACTTTCTCATCGAATGAATGCAAACATATCAGAAAACAAAATCCACTCAAAAATTTGATTGGTTCATTACTAATCATGGCAATTTATACACATTTCTAGCTACGGATGAGCAATTATTGCGCCGGATGATACTGACACTAGCCGACTATTCCACAGTGATCGGCGCCGTCTGAACAGTGAGCTGCGCCGTTCATGATTAATACATGACACCTCCCTTTAATCACGATTTACATGTTAACTTGCCTGCTGGTCGAAGTCTCAGCTAGGCTTACAACATAATTTGGATTTTCTACAACGCACAACTTACTTCTACATATTTCAAATTTAGCCTTTCCAAGAGGCTTGGTGAATATGTCAGGCACATTTTCATTTGTATTACAATATGATAATTCAATTTCTTTTGATTGCAATTTTTCTCTTACAAAATGATGTTGTGTGTCAATGTGTTTTGTCCTTGCATGATATATAGGATTGTTTGCCAATTTGATAATGCTTTGATTGTCACATCTGATTACTGTAGGTGCTTGTTGTGTTTCTCCAACATCTTCAAGTACCCTTCTGAGCCATATTGCTTCACAGTTAGCACTGCATAATGCTTTATACTCAGCTTCAGTGGATGACAATGAAATAGTTGGTTGTTTCTTATTGCTCCATGATATTGGTCCTGAACCAATATTGAACACGTATCCAGTGGTAGATTTCCTATCATCTAGATTTCTAGCCCAATCAGAGTCAGAATAACCTGCCAATTCAACATTAAATTCATTAGTATACATAATACCAAAATTAAGTGTTCTTTTCAGATATCGAAGGACTTTCTTTGCTGCTTTCCAATGGCTTTCACAAGGCTTAGCCATGAACTGACTAAGTATGCTGATAGAATATGCTATATCTAGCCTGGTAGTGGTGAGATAGTTCAGACTTTGACGCTACATAGTTCCATTCACCTCTTTGGTTCCATCATCACTGCACAATTTGAAATTCTGTTATAAAAGGAGTAGATGTTGCCTTACATTCAGTCATATTGAATCTTTTAAGGATTTCCCTTGTATATTTGCTTTGTGTGATTAGTGTCTTATCAGATTCCCTCCAAACTTCAAGACCTAAACAATAATGCAATTCACCAAGATCCTTCATCTCAAATACATCTGACAACTGATTTTTAATTTTTTCAATCAACTTGCATGCATTCCCTATTATGATAAGATCATCAACATATACCGATATTAAAGCAACATTCTTGCATTCATCTTCTTTGATGTACAAGTTAGGATCATTTTGGCTTCTCATAAAAGAAAGAATCAATTTTCACATACCATGATCTTGGTGCTTATTTCAAACCATATAAAGCTTTCTTTAACCTGCAAACCAGATGCCCATGTCCCTGCTTTACAAACCCTTTAGGCTGAACCAAATAAACTTCTTCTTTTAACTCACCATTCAAAAATGCAGATTTGACATCTAACTGATGCATTTTCCAATTATATTTTGTAGCTAATACAATCATGATTCTAATTGTGTTCAACTTAGCTACAGGTGCAAAAGTATCTTCATAATCAATTCCCTCCTTTTGTGAATATCCTTTTGCAACCAATCTAGCTTTATGTTTATCAATACTTCCATCAACATTAAACTTGGATTTATAAAGCCATTTGCATCCTATGGAAACTTTGTTTTTAGGCAATTCTGTTAATTTCCATGTGTCATTCTTCATTATAGAGTTATATTCTTCATTCATTGCATCTCTCCATTCTTCATATTCTTTAGCTTCCTCGTAGCTTGAAGGTTCTACAACATTCATAACAAGAGACGTTAATGCGTAATCTTTATACCTTACAAGTACCTAACTTTGACGTGATGACCTTCTTGGGGTTTGATTGCTTTCATCTTTCTTTCTGCTTTGCGAAGTCTCCTCTCCTCTTCTTGGAGTGTCATGACTACTTGACGCTCCTTGCTCTTGAACTTGTACATGTTCCTGTTCTTGTTCAACACTTGTATCTAATTTGACATAATCATCAATATCATGCCATACACCAGTCTTATTCATTTTATCACCTTCATTTGCATTCTCATGAAACACCACATCCCTACTTGCAAGCAGTCTATGAGTGTTGGATCAAACAACTTGTATGCTTTCTAATCATCACAATAACCAATAAATATGCACTTAATTGACTTTGCATCAAATTTTTTTCTTTCATCTTTTGGAATATGAGCAAATGCCTTGCAACCAAAAACTCTTAAATGACTCACTTTTGGTTTGTACCCATAAAATGCTTCAAAAGGTGTTTTAAGCTCTAAACTTTTGGTTGACTCCTATTTTTCAAATAAACAACAGTATTAATAACTTCAGCCCAAAAACCATTAGAGATATTTTTACCTTGAAGCATACTACATGCACATTCAACTAGTGTTCTGTTTTTCCTCTCAGCAACTCCATTTTGCTGAGGTGTAGGTGGCACTGTAAATTGTTGTAGAATCCCATTGCTTTTAAAATATTGATTAAATTCTCTTGATTTGTATTCTCCCCCCTGATCAGATCTCAAAATTTTGATGTAATTACCAGTTTGTTTTTCCACCATACTCTTAAACTCTTTAAAGTACTAAAAAACATCACTCTTATTTCTTATGAAATAAATCCATGTATACATAGATCTATCATCCACAAAAATAAGAAAATACCAAGCTCCACCAATAGATCTAGTTTGCATAGGTCCACATACATCAGTGTGAATTAATTCAAGTATTTCCCTTTGCCTTTTTTCTTTATGTATAGGAAATTCCTTCCTATGTTGCTTGCCAAGTACACATGCTTCACATTCAACAAGATCATTCTTCAAGACAGGAAGACCTTCAACCATTGTGTTCTTTTGAAGTAGCATTAAATCTTTGTGATTTAGATGTCCATACCTTTGATGCCATTAATCTACCATTGATATTGTTGTAGATGCCAATGCTTGATGACTTTTCCTGGTCACATCCAACTTATACAAGCCTCCAACTCTGGTTCTTGTGGCAATAACCTTGTACTGATCTTGAATGCCTTTCACTACACACTGTGATTTAACAAATTCCACCTTCAAATCTTGGTCAGCAATAGTAGAAACTAAAATTAAATTCTTTTTGATACCAGGAACATACATCACATTATGGATCTATCTCTCTTGTCCATTAGGCAAATTCACACCTATTACTCCATAACCTTGAACTTTAAGTGATCTGTTATCTCCTAGATAAACATATGTTCCATCAATTTTTTCATAATATTCATCAAACCACTCCTTATTACAAGACATATGGAGTGATGCACCAGAATCAACGAACCAAGCATTCACATCATCATTTTCCGCAGACAATGCAACATTAAAACAAACAATTTAAGATTTTTAAATCCATCACTGATTGAGGTATCTTTGTCCACAATTTCCATTATGCCTTCTGTTTCTTTGCCTCGACTCATTATATTTCCTTTTATAGAAATATTTAGAATGATGCCCAGGTTTGCCACAATAATAACAATCATCATTTCTCTTATCATGGATTGGAAATTTAGACTGTGTCATACTTTTCTATTTTGCTTGAATCTTGCCTCCTTTGTTCTTGTCCCATGGCTTGCCTCTGTATGGATATTTGCCCTTGGCTACCAACGCCAATTCTGAACTACTAGACCCCAAATTAAAGCTCTTCATCCTCTCCTCCTCTTGTAGAAGAATTCCTGTCAATTCATCAAATATAGGGGGTTTCTCTCTCGCTGAAAGACTTGAAACAAAAATTTGATAATCTTGCACT